>JAEMWC010000481.1:627500-657978 GCA_016490735.1 Pachyseris speciosa
CAGAACGAAGTACAGCACGGTTGTGAATTGAAAGAGTTATGATTAGAGAAAGAATAAGAAAAGGAAAGAAAAGAAATAAATAGTAATTGAAGAACAGGTTGTGCTGTACACAGTCAATGTATGAATGCGGTGGACCAATGATCTGATAATCGACGGGAGTCCGAGTTCTGGAGCCTTTGAAGTTGGCAATGCTGGTCTTCCCATTTGGCAATTAAGACGTATTTTAAGTCAGCACCATTTGGTTTCCTGGCACCCAATTATCAACGAAAATAAGCGTCAAGTGTAAATGTAAAGGTGTAGACAAATTAATTTCGTGTTTAGAGTACTGAGGAGCAAAATGTAATATTTGGACCCCTCCCATTCAAGAGTTCCTGGATCCGTTACCTTCAGTTAACGAGCCATTGTCTGTGATAGCTTTATTGGAAAACAAGGGAAAAGTTAAATGAGCAATATGAAATTCAGTCAATTTATTGAGAACCTTAAGTTAATTTATAATTGCCCATCATTAGAGCAATTTTCGTTTCACAAGAAACATTTTTGTTATTACTGTAACGATATGTTTTTCCAGCGATGACTGTTTAGTTGTGAATTTAACAAATATTTATGGGCACTAGTCCTACTTGTCAAATGTCACATTTCTACCCAACGGAAATGTAGTTCGTTTGGACTAGATGTTTTCAGCTAATTCTTAGTTTTCACATGACGTCATAAAAACAAAAATTCAAAGTTAAACAGACTTTTGCATTTTTAGCTTCATCACGTAAAAGACATTTTAGAAATGTATCTGCTTGCATGTTTTCAGCCCGGTAGCGTGTTTTGTTTTGAAAATAGAGCAGTTTGAATTTTAAGTTTTTTCGCAGTGGGTGACATAAGCATGTCTGCTCACAAGCATGTCACGTAGACGAATTCATCGGTTCAGCTTGTGCTTTTGAGGTTTGAAAAGCCAACATGACAGGAGAAGCTTCTTTGTGAATCTTTGCAAGCTCAAAAGAGTGAAGAATGCCTTTGAGATAGCCAAAGTAAATTCCAGATGTTTTAACACTTTTCCGGCCACCATATTTGTGCCCCTCAGAGGGACACTAACATGGCGTGTCCATACCAAACTCTATAAATTTGTGCGATACATTTTGCCGAATAACTCGAGTACGGGATATCGCACAGCCCCGAGACTTTGGCATGTTGTTTGTTTATTGCTCTTCTACAACATCTCAATTTCTTGACTTTATCTATCGAATGGTAGATGATTTTATTTTTTATTTGCGTGACTGAAAACCAAGAATAGAAATTAACTTTACTGACAACGAGAAAACATCGAATGAGGATATTGCTAAAAAGTGTCTTTAAAAAAAACATCTAAATAAAACACTTACACCTTTTACTTATGAAATGCTTCAAGGTTTTATTTGTAAGGATAAGAGGAGACTACGCGAAAAGCATTTTATTTTGAGTCTGGTTTTTCAAGGTGGTTCTTCCTAACTAGTTTTTAAAAATATCCAATTACTCTTCACTTCGGCAATTTCAGATCATCAAAATCATCGCACAGAGGGGAAAATTCCTCACTCGTCAATTCCTTTTCAAATTTTCGTGACAAAATTTAAGAGTGAAATTGATAAATGTTTCACGGTGCACGGTGCATCTATTTAGCAGCATTCGACTAAAATTTGATTGGTAGACATTTACAAAACTACGCAAATACGCGAAGGCAGAGTTAATAGGGTAATTGTGAAAATATAGCACAAACAATGGAACTGCCATTTTTGTTTATTAAAAGAGTTTTTCTTGTTTTAAATTTAGATCATCAAAAAGGCAAGAAACGAAGAGAGAGACGTTTCTTCGCAATGGCACTCACTAGGATGATACCCAGACATCCGCCATTATGAATAAATGCAACAGGAATCTATTGCACTTAGATCCATTATGTATTATGTGCTTATTAAAATTAACCAAAATGGTATTATTTAGTTGATCCATTCTTCTCAGCCGTAAGAAAAAACTGTTTCAAATAAGCTTTTTTAACACTCATTTTGACCATATTAATGCGTGGGGCTTGGCCCACGAAGAATTATAGTTAATGCTACATTTTAAGCCTGTAAACATGATATCTTTTATCAGCAAGCCTTGGTTTAAATTAAACGCTGTCACATTGTAATTTTCAAAGCTTATTTAATTTTTCTCTTATGAATTATTCTGTTAGACATTTCCATAACGCAAAGGTGCAGAAGAGATCACGACAAAGCACGTTAAGATATCTAATTTCTGACAGGCAGTTTTAGGTAAAAAAAAAAAAATCAAATTTCAGATCGTCAAAATTTTCACACAAAGAACGAAAACTTCATTCATTGATTTCTTTTCAAATTTTCCTTTAAAATGTCACCGCGAATAAAATTTTAATGCTGTTTGGCAAGCGTTGATCTATTCAACTCAATTCGTGAAAAAATCGATTGCCAGATCAATATATACAACATAACACGACTAACTGATGGCAGAGTTGATAGGGTTATTCTGAAGAGAAAACACAAGCAACAAAAATTCCATTTTCTGCTTAGAAGCCATAATGTAAACTGTGTTTGTTTTAATTTAATAAAATGCTTTGCGGCTTTTATTTTATCCATTCTTGACAAACATAATCTTGACAATAATGTAATTATTCTTGCCATTTCCTTTGGCGCTGGCTTTTTGGTGGAGTCGACTGCCAACAAAGAGGAATGAACGATATTTTTTCAGTCTAAAAACTAAATAAAAGTGATAATATTTTTTATCAACAGGCATTGGTTTGAATTTTTTCCGAGGATTTTAATTAAGGTTTTCAGACGGGCAAGTCTTTTCAATCAGTCATCGTTATTTCAAATTGTGCAAAAATCATTAAACATTGGGTATGTTGTTGCTTGACACTTGTTAGCGTTTAATTCTTTAGTTAACTTGTGTGCGGGCCTTGAGTTGTTGACAAGGAAACGTCAGCGACTGCTCCTCCAGCCCGGTCAAGCTGGAGAAATCTCAAAAAAGCTCTTTTAAACTGTGGAATACGCCATGCGTACAAATAGGGGTTGATACCAGAATTGCACAGCACGATCAAAAACTGCAAATCCCGCAACCAATGAATCATTAAACAACTACAACTTGAACAAAAATTTAACAAGTAGATCATAACACAGGCGGGGGTGAACGAGGCGAAAAATGCCAGAAGAAGGATCATCAAAGCCTTGGCCGCCTTGCTTTCCTTCTTCGTGTCTTTGATTTTCTTTGTGTCATCCTGTTTGCCATATTCGGTGCTTTCGAGGCGTCTCCGATCCCTCCAATATTTCGCCCGCTCGCGCAAGCGTTTGATAATACCAGTGTGGACAAATAAAAGAACGGCAAACGTGCTGATTACGGCGGTGTTCGCAAAAATAAAGGAGTAAACTATGAAGCCCAGTTTAAAGTAGACGAAAGAGCATCCCAATGCCACGATCCAAATCGACACGGAAGTGACGATGGCGCGTTTGGAAGTGACCATCGTCTTATACTTAACAGGGGATGTTACCGCGACGTATCTGTCGGCTGTCAGTGCCGCCAGCGTCAAAATAGACGCCGTGCTCAAGATAAAGTACAAAATGTGCAGTATTTTGATATCGACGATGTTTAGTTGAAGTCCTTCGCTGATGTGGTATATGGCTGACACAGGGTCCATGAGTGTTCCAACTAGAAAGTCCGTTCCAGCTAAACTCAGTAAGAAATAGTGAAATGGCGTTTTTAGGTTCCTGAATGGGTCCTTTATGACGGCGAGACACACCAGAAAATTTCCTGGAACGGTGAGGAGGCTCAGAAAAACCGAGAAAGACGCAGTAAAGTATGACAGACCGGTTGGCGGACGAAAGTTTGCACAACGATTTGCACCAAAGACGGTCATCTTAACTTTCTTTCTTGTCTGACGAGCTGCAAAAAAGGCACGTTGCTTTTGCCCGGCTTTTAAGCTAAAATATAACCAGTAACCAATACTAGAGTAATCCCACGCTTGGTTCAGTCACGAGTAGATTTGCTTATCCACGATCTGACAGGAAAAAAAGTTGTACCTGCTTCTTTAACGAAATGGTTCCGCAGGAAGACCTTTTACAGTTGATTTAATAAAACTGACTTTGTCAGGTGCTTGGTTTTATCCAATGGAGCAATTTACTGCTTGGTGTGATAAGATAATATGCCAGTACTTCAGCAGTGCAACAGCGTTTGAAACGTTTCTTTGAACGTCAGCCGTAATAAGTTGTTTTCCTTCCGCCGTTCTAATGAGAAATTGTAAAGTGGAGCTGCAGTGTTGATTTTCAAATAAAGTTATTAGTTGGCAGCTTTTAAGATATGTTGAGTACTTCTTGTCAAATCAGCTGCTTCCACCAGTTGGCCCCAGTTATTATCGTAATAATTTCCAACCTTGGAGTGAGAAAAGCAGGCATAAAAATAAAATCACCGTAATTGCTTCGTACTATGAAACGCCGTCTTCCTTTCTCTCTTCTGTTCTTTATATATTTCCAGTTATTGCGTTAGTATTTTTTGGCTTAGGGAAATGCGTTTAGTCTGAGCATTTGTCAAAGTATTTGCTTTGCTTGGTTTTGAAAAGGTGAAACTGGATTTCTCAAATGGCAAATTGGTGACTTTTGAACGACTCTGCTAGAATGTCTAGTCCAATAATATAATTTTCGTTCATAACTTGTTTCATATCTAATCAAAAGGCACCAAACCTTTTGATATTATTTAAAATGTATTTCTTTCAACAATTTGCATGATAATTGTTGCTCACATCATGCACTCGATGTCACCCGCACATTTAAAGCGTTAACGTGATTTTATTTTCAGGCTATGTTGTCTAATCAAAACACTAGATCAGTACTGCGTCAAAATAGGTTTCGTAAGAATAAACTTTGTTTTGGAAAAGAAAAGAACATTTTAACACAACTTATAAAATTATTTTATTCTAATTCGTCATGAAGAGACAATTGCGTCTTGAATTCAAATTGATTGTAATCTGGAAAAGCCATATTGCATTTCTTTATTTTCGCCACAAGCAGAAAGCCACTGAAGTTCAAAAAGAAACCAAAAGCTAAAATAATTTTAAGTTAAAAAGATATCGTAAAACGATTTTATTTTTTTAAATCTTACATAGAAACCCTTGCTGCCAAAATAGCGTTGGTATGGTAACGTCAAATTCGATGGCAATCGACTCGACACATGTACAGCAATCCCTTCTCTTATCAGTGTGCCCCTCTGCTGCTTAATCAAAAGTTATAAGCGTTCTAAATCTACAGGCGTTTAACCCTCGGACGTATATGCAAACTCCTACAGCCACCGTGTAGCCTGTTATGTCGTTTTCAAGACGATGTTAATATTTTGGGATAGATATGGAGATAGCGCTGTTGAGGGCCAGTGACGTCATCCAACAGGGCGGACTTTCTTTAGATTTTTTCACTTTTCGGTTTGGTTTGTCAAACACAGCAGCCATCCAACTTGACAGGGAGATAGAAAATAAGACTCAGAAACTAAATAATTGTTGTACTGTAATTCCCTTTTCAAATTAAAAGCTTTAATTCTTTCGTAGCTTATATCACCCCTACAACCACACCTCAATTGTCCTTATATCTATGAACAGATTTTTACCAAATTCACAGCAAATATATGTCTCAAACATAAAGAAAAAAAAAGCTACTGAAAAGGACAGGTGCTTGGAGAAAATTCTCTTGACAAAATAAAAAAAACACACACACAAAAAAACAAAAAAACAAAAAAGAACGCGAGGGGTGTTAAACTGCCCCCCGCCCGCCTTGTACGTCAGAGGATGAACTTTAACTACACCACTTTGTCGGTAGAAAATGTCAGTATGAATATGCTAATTATCTCTGCAGACGTCATTGCTAAATAATGTACTTGTATAAGGCGAGGAAAGTTGTCAAAAATGACATTCATTTCTGAAAGACAATTTTTAATGCTTGATCTTAATACTTATAGCTATTGCACTGCAACACCCTCACCTGAAAACAATTTGTTTTTCAATAGTCGTTCCGAAACGTTCCTTTCTAGAACTTTAAAAATGAACATTTAATGTCATTTGGGGTGAAAATTTGTCTTAAAATGAATTTTGCTTGGCGCACAGAGGAATCAAAAACGAAACAAAGACAGACGGCAAGTTGTGTCATCTTTCCAAACGAACTGAAAGCTTTTCGAGAGCTAAGAGCGCAAAGAGGTTGGTACTTTTTGGAAAGTTTTCGCATCCGAAGATAAAGTAATGTGTAGTACGAAACATATCAATGAGTGCTTAAACCACTGAAGCTTCAAAATATTGCTTCAATATTGCAGTATTGCAAACCAAACACCGACACACTCGTTAGAGAAAAAAGAATAGCAAAAACGTAATGTCGTACTTATTTACTTAAGTGTTATATATGTTTGCAGCCTATCTTTACCTTGATGGCTCCGCGTTCCGCGAGATGGGTTTGACTCTAAGGGTTGAGTTGTATGATGGAAGAAATATTACATACTCATGATTAACATCCTTTTTCAAAAAAAAAAGATATTTCGTGGTACACCTCAGCCCCTGTTTCTCTTAGAATCAACAATAACAAAAATAGCAATAAAAGAAATAAATCGCGATCGCCTGTTAATTTTATAGCTGACATGGAAATTTTTCCATTTCAATTTAAAACTCCTGGCCGCCGACCTTTGCCCCGCAGTGACATTACGGTACCCAATGATAACTATTTAAAAATGTATACCAAAATCAGCACTGACTTGTGACGGTAAAAATTAAATTGGCTTCTCGCGAGACAAAAAACATTCCATAAGGCTGTAGAAAAGCATAACTTTTGAGACAAGTGCTTTGTGTGTGCAACATCCAGCTGAAACAGATATCGGCTAAGGTTTTGATCCACTGTAGGAAATATGGTTCAAAATTAAATTTTTCCAGGAATTTGACGAGAAAGGAATGATTTAAAGAGTCGAAAGCTTTCTGAAAATCAACCGCCAGGAGAATGCCTGAACTGTCCGTAAATTTTCAAATTCAAGTAAGTCTTCAATTGTTCGCACTCCGTCAAAAATTGACCTTCCCTTGATGAAACCATTATGGTTAGGATAAATAATGTTAAAGAGGAACATTTCTAACCTTCTTACAATGGCCTTTGATGCGATTTTAACATCGACATTTATTAACGAGATTGGTCTGCAGTACTCGATAAAGCGTCGGCCTCTATCTTTCTTCTCCAACAAAGTAATCATAGGCTGTTTCTGCGAATTCGATAATTGACCTTGTTCGTGAGCAAAATTTAATGCGTTGAAAACATGTTTCCCTATAAAAGGCCAAAAGCCGGGGTAAAATTCAACCGTCAAGCCATCATTCCCAGGGGTTTTATTCCTCTGGAAAGATTTTAGCGCTTCGTAATATTCGTTAACTGTAATCTTTTTATCCAGAGAGTCACGTTGCTCGTCTGTCAGTATTTTAGTGTTTACGCTTCTAAGGAATTCAAGCGTCGATTCACACTCACGATCATCAGATTTGGTATCGTATAAATGTGCATAAAAGTTGTGTATCTCTGTCTCTATTTCTTTCGGATCTGTCATACATTCATCACCTTCTATTACCAACTTTCTAATAAAACCTTTCTTCTGTTTTGAGTTTTCTAAATACAAAAAATATTGTTGCTTTTCTCACCATGGTCGTACCAGTTTACTCTTGAACGGATTATAACACCTTGAGCTATGTATTCATACTGTCTATTGTATTCCGTTTGAAGGATTTCCAAATTGTTTGTATTTTCTGGAATTGGCGACTCGTCACATTTTACTTTTAATTATGTTCTTTGATTTTTTCTTTAATGTCGTTAATGCCTCCCTCCTATTCCTAGCCTTCTGTTTGCTATAGATAATGGTTTCATATCGGATTGTATATTTAGTAAAGTCCCAAAGGACCCTGGGAGCTTGTGCTTTTCCTTCTTCCTGCTAATAGCTATATACCTATCGGTTATTAATTTGATATACGCCTCATCCTCTAAAAGACTGGAGTTAAATTTCCAAAAGGAAGGGCCTGGTTGTGTTTCTTCAATTCCATTTATGTGTATGGTAATGGCAGAGTGATCAGTTCTTATTTCTGGAATGATATCTACGCTCACTATCTCCTCCTGACTACTGCTAGATATTAACCAGAAGTCAAGACGGCGCCACATTATTGAATTTTTCTGCCCCCACGTAAAACGCCTAGCGTCAGGGTTTCTGATTCTCCAAATATCAATCAAGTCAAATGATGAGCACAAATTATCAATCTTTTTACAGGATTCTTTTAACTGGGGTTTACCTCCGGTTCCATCCAAATCGGGCTCAAGAATAACAATAAAGTCACCTCCTATAATTATTTCACAGTTTTCCTCCAAATCCAATCCATCAAGTTGAGTTTGAATTTCTTTGAAAAACGTGCACTGGTCATTTATTTTATTTGGTGCATATATATTGACTAAAACAAACGGTTGATTCTGAATAATGACCTTTAAAATGAAAAATCTTTCTTGCTCGTCTTCCCGGTGCGCACTAACTTCGCAGTCAAAGTTTTCTTTTAAGAGAATCATGACTACCCTGCTATGCTGTGATCCGTGGCTAAAGAAAATACTGCCCTTCCATTGTAACTTCCAAATGTTTTCCACTTCTGGGGTACAATATGTTTCTCGCAAGAAAATAACGTCACATCTCTCTTTCGCAATCCAATTAAACAAAGCTTTTAATTTCTTTTGTCAAAAGAACGAATTCCCCGAGCGTTTAAAGATAACAATTTGAAATCTAAATTACGCTTCATGATCAATTGTATAAATGTATTCAAATCAGTTGGATAAGCGAATCAGAGAGAAATCTTTGCATAAATAATACTCTCGGCATAGAGGACCTTTATGTCTCCCAAAAAAGTACAATAGACAGTTATTAATACATAAACCTCTACGAACAGTAACCGCAAAAGAGACAAAACAAAGCTACAACAAATAATCACATAATTAAGGCTATGTCTACACTATACCGGATAGCTCTTGTGCCGGCACGAAAACCATATCGGATAGGGCTTTTGTTCACATTCAAAACGACGATTTCGGCACGATTTTTGCGTCGGAGCGATGCTGGGCCGCTGCGGTCTTGAAAGTGAATCGTCGCATATCGGATAGGTTTTCGTGACACTTTCTGGAGTAGTGTGAACAAAGAATCGAACCGAAACGGAAATCAACAACGAGGAGCAAAAATTGGATTCTAGTGGAAAGATAGCGGCGGTTTTGGGCCACTGCCGTTCACACCAGGCCGTGGTATTTTTCACAACGGCATAAAATGCTATCCGGCATAGTGTAGACATAGCCTAAAACAGTAGCCAGCTATAGCTGTTGAATAACGCCACTGACAAAAAGGGCCTTGCATTCATCACACTATACGTACGAACAATAGATACAAAAGCTCCGTTTTTGGAAGTACGTATTCAAATTTTAAGAAAAGTTACAAGATTGAAACCATGGCCTAAAAATTGAACCCTACAGGAAGAAAAAGTTATTTTACATTTCAACACCGTCATGTTTCTCGGTTTCTTCGACTAATTTGACTTACCTTAGTAACTTTGGCTTGGCGGTCAAGATTTTCCACCGTCGTGTTTTTGCAACACAGGCTGTACATGTTTTGCAGGTGTCGTTTATTCAACAGCAAAACTGAATACTAATAGAATGCAATAATGTTTGGGTTAAATGGGAACGCTTAAATGACAAAAGCTGTCAGGGTTTGTTGTAAGGGACACAAATATGATCATGGATAAACGTTGTACGCTTCCGTTATTTCATTTGATCAGAAGATATATAGGCAATCTATAACGGGTATACAATACAATACAATTGCTATTACAAGAATGGATTGTCTTTATTTCTTTACAATCCGTTTATTCTAATGAATGTTCAGTTCTTTAATAACCAATTCTATCCTGTCGCTAACAGTGTTTTTATACCCAATTAGTCATTGCGGCTGACAGGTGCATCTTAGAATTAATTCTAGTGAACTAATTACGATTTTTTTCTTTGTGACATTTCTTTTCTATTAAACCGTTGAAATGAAAACTTCCCGTACGCATGTTGACTTTATAATTTGAGAATGGTCGAAAATAAATAGTTTAAAATCGTAAATGGTTTGAACCCAGGAGTTACTGATACCATAACTAAGTGAAGTACGATCGTCCGGGTGAGTGTAGTCCTGCAGAGAAGGACTGTTTGTGGTGACGACATTTCGAAATTTTTATTGTTGCGTTGAAAGTTGTCTCGTGTAACATGGCTTACATGACATATTTTACGCAACCAATATTTTGTTGCGGCAACATGTTGCAGGTTTTTGAAAGCGATTCAAAAACCTGCAACATTGTTGCCCATATTTTGTTGGAGTTGGTGCGTGTAACACCCCCGCCGTTGACTTTTAACGCAACACCGTCAGAGAAGAATACACTCATTGTGCGCCATATTTGTCGAGCAGTAGTCTGGGCTCAAACATTGCGGACCATAATGTATTAAAAATCGTCTCGTATAACATACTGTTGCCTACCGTTGCCGCAACAAAGTTTGCGCTAAAAATTGTCTCGTGTAACAGGGATTAAAAATTAGCATTCAAAATCGGCTCGTGTAACATCAAAGATAACGAAAAATGCGGTGAAATGCAACAGACCTGCTGCAGGAAGAACGTTTTCCCAAAGATTTTTACTGGCAAAGAGGGTCATTTTAACTTTGTCATTGATCTGTCCGCCGGCTAAAGATGTCAGCGATTGAAACCATGGCCGCCTACGTCTTAAAAACTTTTTTTCTCTTTTGTTATGTTACCATATTTCAGTGTTTTTAATTTATTAGTTGTTGTAAATTATAATAACGAGCGCCACCCTAATTAACTTCGTGTTAGCTTTTTGGTGCCACCCTCTTTAAATATTATCTTATCTTATCTTATTTTATCTACGCTAGCCTCTGAACTGTTAGTATGGTATTGTTGGAATATGGGTGTTTTGTATGGTGGTTCTAACTCCATTTCTTTTCTTTGTGGAGTACGATGGAGGATCACAGTCGTGCTTAGGTAAATGCTTAGATGGGGAGCAGGGATGGCGCAGTGGTGAGAGCACTGGCCTTCCACCAATGTGGCCCGAGTTCGATTCCCGGACTCGACGTCGTATGTGGGTTGAGTTTGTTGTTGGTTCTCTTCTCTGCTCCGAGAGGTTTTTCTCCGGGTTCTCCGGTTTTCCCCTCTCCACAAAAATCAACATTTCCAAATTCCAATTTCATCTGCTTGTAAAGCGCATTTGATCATATACACATGGAAAATGCGCTATATAAGTTCTAAATTGTCATTGTCATAAATGGGACGAAACACCGGCTGGAAATATCTATTTTGCGTTTCTTGCATTGCCAATGGTCATATCGCTCTCGACCATATGCTTCTGTTATTTCAAACTGATCAAGGAGTTGTATTTCAGTAAAACCATAATGTCGGTTGCTGCTACAACGATCGAATGCGACAATCGGTCCAAGCGAAAATCGTAAAACTGCTTTTCATTTTGACATCCGTATTTCTTATTTGCTTTGCTCCTGACATATCTTCCGTGCTTATATATATACGCCGCGACAACGAAAAGCCCGTTGCTCTTTTACAAACTTTCTCTCTCGCTGATGTACAGTAATTCATGTGTCAATCCAATCGTTTGCGCATTTAAATGTGAAAATTACAGAAACGGGTTCAAACGTGTTCTTTGTGGATGCAGAAACCGAGGAGGATTTGCAGAACTACTAGTAGATAGCGGTCGCATTGAATGCCAAGAACATTTCCCTCGCCAAATAGACAGCGTCCAGAACGAAGTACTGCACGGTGGTGAATTGAAAGAGTTATGACTAGAGAAAGAATAAGAAAAAGAAAGAAAAGCAATAAATAGTAATTGAAGAACAGATGGTGCTGTACACAGTCAATGCATGAATGCGGTGGACCAATGATCTGATAACCGACGTCAGTCCGAGTTCTGAGCCTCTGAAGTTGGCAACGCTGGTCTTTCCATTTGGCAATTAAGACGTATTATAAGTTCTGCACCATTTGGTTTGCTGACACCCAATTATCAACGAAAATAAGCGACAAGTGTAAATGTAAAGGTGTAGACAAATTAATTTCGTGTTTAGGATACTGCGGAGCAAAATGTAATAGTTGGACCCCTCCCATTCAAGAGTTCTTGGATCCGTTATCTTCAGTTAACGAGCCATTGTTTGTGATAGCTTTATTGGAAAACTAGGGCAAAGTTAAATGAGCAATATGAAATTCAGTCAATTTATTGAGAACCTTAAGTTAATTAATAATTGCCCATCGTTAGAGCTGCAATTTTCGTTTCACTGGAAATTTTTTTTTTATTATTGTAACCAAAAGTTTTTCCAACGATGACTGTTACTTGTGAATTTAATAAGTATTTATGGGCACTAGTCCTACCTGTCAAATGTCATATTTCTAGCCGACGGAAATGTAGTTCGTAGTTTCCGTTTGGACTAGATGTTTTCAGCAAATAGAAATTAACTTAGCTGACAAGGACTGAAAAAACATCGAATGAGGATATTGCTAAAAAGTGTCTTCAAAAAAACATCTAGATAAAACACTTGCACCTTTTACTTATGAAATGCTTCAAGGTTTTATTTGTTCTTTACTAATTATTGCCTCGCGTATTCCCATTAAATTAAAAACGCCAAGGATAAGAGGAGACTACGCGAATAGCATTTTATTTTGAGTCTATTTTTTTCATGGTGGTTCTTCCTAACTAGTTTTTATAAATACGTTTCAGTTCGGCAATTTCAGATCATCAAAATCATCGCACAGAGAGAAAACTTCTTCACTCGTCAATGCCTTTTCAAATTTCGTGACAAAATTTAAGAGTGAATTGATACATTTTTCGTGGTGCACGATTAATCTATTTAGCAGCATTCGACTAAAATTTTGATTGGTAGACATTTACAAAACTACGCAAATACGCGAAGGCAGAGTTAATAGGGTAATTGTGAAAATATAGCACAAACAATGAAACTGCCATTTTACTCGGGATACTGTAAGTATACCGAGTTATAAAATGTGTTAGATTTCAGTCTTTTTTTTCCTGTGCAGCAAAATGCACAATACAATAACGTTCCCGTGTTTTGATTGGTCAATGCACAATAGCAGGCACGTGGCGGTGTGTTCATTGGTTAAAGCAAACCAAATAGTCCAAAGGTCGAAAGGTTAGCATCACGCGAAGGTTGTTTTGAAGTTATGTAAATTCATCGTGTTTGAGTTGTGAAGCTAGATGTTTTAATACAGCACAGTCTGTCCCCGTGAAAAGGTTTGCTGAGTTTTAACAAAAAGTTGGAAACCGCGCACGTGTAGTGCTTATCGGCTAATCGATATCACAAGTCAGATTCGATTGCTGTGACAGTTCTGTATTTAGAAAAATTGAAGATTTGCACAAAGTTGTTTTCGTAATGTGATACCTTCCATTTAATACGTGACCGCAAGTGAACACTCAAGGTTAAATACTCGACTCGAATTCGAACGTTGTGACAGTTCTATATTTAGAAAATCGCAAAGATGGTTTGATGTAATATCACAACTCGATCGCTGTGACAGTTCCATATTTAGAGACAAGTTTGCAAAGTCTTGGTTTTCACGTGACGTCAGGAAAATACTAAAATTAAACATTTAGATTTTTTACCTTCATCAGGTAAATGACATTTTAAGGATATATCTGCTGGCCTGTTGTCAGCCAAGTAACACGCGTTGTTTTGAAAATAGAGCAGTTTGAATTTCGAGTTCTTTCTTCGAGTTCTTTTTACAATGCGTGACATCTGGATTGCCTTTCAGAAACATGTCACATACACGGAAAAGATGCGCTATGTGTTTTCGAGTTTTGAATATGCAATATGTTAAGAGATGTGTCTATGAGAATGCTTTCAAGCCTAGCAGAGAGAAAAAATGTTTTGAGAGAGCCACTGTAAACTCCAAATGTTGTCACTTAATTTAGAAGTAAACAACAACAGCTAACAACGAATATGGATGGCAACTCCCAAAACGGTTTACCGAGCTTTGCCCGTACGTGAAAAAAAAAAAGGCCTTATGTGAAACCCAAAGCAAACCATTAGCCGGATAGTTTTCGAGAGTCCCAAAGCGTGCGTCCGGCTTCTGCAGCACGAACGTATCCCGAGTTAACGCTCATAGAGCGTCTTGTTGTTTATTAAGCTCAACATACGCAAAGGGTCAAAAACATCACCCCAACTAACCCTAGCTCTCGTCACAGCCAAAAACGCAAATCATTAGAAAAGATTAAGGTTGGACAAAACTATTGGAATTCCCCATATTTAGGATATCCCCAAAGCTGAAATTAAAGGCTAACATTAAGCAAAACATACGCAAGGGGTCATAAACATTACCCCAACTAGCCCTAGCCCTGATAAAAGCCAAAATCGAAATCATTAGAAAAGCTTAGGGTTCGACAAAACTATTGGAATTCCCTATTGTTAAGAGATCCCCACAGCTGAAATTAAAGACTAACATTTAGCAAAACATACTCATAGGGTCAAAAACATTACCCCAACTAACCCTAGCTCTCATCATAGCCAAAAACGCAAATCATAATAAAAGTTTAGAATTAGACAAACCTTTTGAAATTCCTCATATTTAGGAGATCCCCAAAGCTGAAATTAAAGGCTAACATTAAGCAAAACATACGCAAAGGGTCAAAAACATTATCCCAATTAACCCTATCCCTCATCAAAGCAAAAAACCGAAATCATTAGAAAAGCTTAGGGTTCGACAAAACTATTGGAATTCCCTATGTTTAGGTTATCCCCAAAGCTGAAATGAAAGGCTAACATTAAGCAAATCATACGCAGTGGGAAGAAAACATTACCCCAACTAACCCTAGCTCTCATCAATGCCAAATACGTAAATCATTAAAAAAGCTTAGGGTTTGAGAAAACTCTTGGAATTCCCCATATTTACGAGATCCCCAAAGTTGAAATTACAGGCAAACACTAAGAAAAACATACGGAAACGGTCAAAAACATTACGCCAACTGACTCTACCCTCATCACAGCCAAAAAAGCAAGTCATTAGAAAAGCTTAGGGGTAGACAAAACTATTGGAATTCCCCATACTTAGGACATCCCCAAAGCCGAAAAAAAAAAGCTCACATTAAGCAAAACATACGTAAAGGATCAAAAACATTACACCAAGTAACCCTAGCCCTCAGTACAGCCAACAAGGAAAATCGTTAAAAAAGCTTAAGGTTCGACAAAAGTATAGCAATTCCCCATATTTAGGAGATCCCCAAAGCTGAAATTAAAAGCTATAATTAAGGAAAACATACGAAGAAGATGGAAAACATTACCCCAACTAATCCTAGCCCTCATCACAGCCAAAAGCGCAAATCATTAGAAAAAGCTTAGGGTTGGACAAAACTATTGGAATACCCCATATTTAGGAGATCCCCAAAGCTGAAATTAAAGTCTAACGTTAAGGAAAACATACGGAAAGGGTTGAAAACATTACCCAAACTAACCCTAGCTCGCATCACAGCCAAAATTAAAATCATTAGAAAAGCATAGGGTGTGACAAGACTATTGGAATTCCCCATATTTACGAGATCCCCAAAGCTAGAACTAAAAAAACATTACCAAAACTAACCCTAGCCCTCATCGCAGCAAAAAAAAGAAACTCATTAGAAAAGCTTAGGTTTAGACAAAGCTATTGGAATTACCGATATTTAGGGGATCCTCCAAGCTGAAATTAAAGGCTAACATTAAGGAAAACATACGCAAAGGGTCGAAGACATTACCCCAGCTAACCCTAGCCATCATAACAGCCAAAAACACAAATCATGAGAAAAGCTGATGGTTACACAAAACTATTCGAATTCCCCATATTTACCAGATCCGCAAAGCTGAAATTAAAGGCTATCATTAACCAAAAGATACGTATAGGGTCAAAAATATTACCCCAACTAACCCTAGTCGTCAGAACAGCCAAGCTTAAGGTTAGACAAAACTATTGAAATTCCCAATATTTTGGAGATCCCCAAAGCTGATGTTAAATGCTAAAATTAAGCAAAACATACGCAACGGGTGAAAAACATTACCCCAACTAACCCTAGCCCTCATCACATCCAAAATGGAAATCATTAGAAAAGGTTAGGGTTAGACAAAACTATTGGAACTCCCCATATTTAGGAGATCCCCATAGCTTAAATTAAAGGCTAACATTAAGCAAAACATACGCAAAGGGTCAAACACATTTTTCCAACTAACCCTAGCCCTCATCAGAGCCAAAAAAGCAAATCATTAGAAAAGCTTAGGGTTAGACAAAACTATGGGAATTCCCCATATTTCGGAGCTCCCCAAAGCTGAAATTAAAGCCTAACATTAAGCAAAACATACGCAAAGAGTCATAAACATTACCCCAACTAACCCTAGCCTTCATACCAGCCAAAAACAGAAATCATTGGAAAGGCTGAGGTTTAGACAAAACTACTGGAATTCCTCATATTTAGGAGATGCCCATAGCTGAAATTAAAGGCTAACATTACGCAACACATACGCAAAGGGTCAAAAACAATACCCCAACTAACCCTAGCCCTCATCACAGCCAAAACTGCAAATCATTAGAAAAGCTTAGCGTTAGACAAAACTGTTGGAATTCCCCATATTTAGGAGATCCCCAAAGCTGAAACTAAGGGCTAACATTAAGCAAAACATACGCAAAGGGTCAAAAACATTACCCCAGCTAACCCTAGCCCTAATCACAGCCAAAAACACAAATCATTAGGAAAGCTTAGGTTTAGACAAAGCTATTGGAATTCCCGATATTTAGGGGATCCTCAAACCTGAAATTAAAGTCTAACATTAAGGAAAACATACGCAAAGGGGCGAAGACATTACCCCAACTAACCCCAGCTCTAATCACAGGCAAAAACACAAGTCATTAGAAACGCATAGGGTTTGACAAAACTATTGGAATTGCCTATATTTAGGAGGTCCCCGAAGCTGAGATTAACGAGTAACATTTAGCAAAACATACGTAAAGGTTCAAAAAAATTACCCAAGTAACCCTAGCGCTCATCAAAGCCAAAACCGAAAATCATTAGAAAAGCTTAGGGTTAGACTAAACTATTGGAATTCCCCACATTTAGGAGATCCCCAAAGCTGAAAATAAAGCCTAACATTAAGAAAAACATAAGCAAAGGGTCAAAAACATTACCCCAACTAACAGACCAAAACGCAAATCATCAGGAAAGCTTAGTGTTAGACAAAAGTATTGGAATTCCCCATATTTAGGAGATCCCCAAAGCTGAATGTAAAGGCTAACATTCAGCAAAACATACGCAAATGGTCAAAAACATTACCCCAACTAACCGTAGCCCTAATCACAGCCAAACACGCAAATGATTAGAAAAGCTTAGGGTTAGACAAAACTATTGGAATTCCCCATATTTAGAAGATCGGCAAAGCTGAATTTAAAGGCTAACGTTAAGCAAAACATACTCAAATGGTCAAAAACATTACCCCAACTGACACTAGCCCTCATCACAGCCAAACAAGCAAATGATTAGAAAAGCTTAGGGTTAGACAAAACTATTGTAATACCCCATATCTAGGAGATCCCGAAGCGCAAATTAAAGAGTAACATTAAGCAAAACATACGCAAAGGCAAAAACATACGATATTTAGGGGATCCTCAAAGCTGAAATTAAAGGCTAACATTAAGGAAAACATACGCAAAGGGGCGAAGACATTACCCCAACTAACCCTAGCCCTCATCACAGCCAAAAACGCAAATCATGAGAAAAGCTGATGGTTACACAAAACTATTCGAATTCCCCATATTTACCAGATCCCCAAAGCTGAAAGTAAAGGCTAACATTAAGCAAAACATACGCAACGGGTCAAAAACACTACCGCAAGTAACCCTAGCGCTAATCACAGCGAAAAATGCAAATTATTAGGCTAAAATTAAATAAATCATACGCAAAGAGTCAACAACATTACCCCAACTGACTCTTGCCCTCATAACACCCAAAAACGAAAATCATTAAAAAAGCTTAGGGTTAGACAAAACTATTGGAATTCTCCATATTTAGGAGATCCCTTCAGCTGTAATTAAAGGCTCACATTAAGCAAAACATACGCAAAGGATCAAAAACATTTCCCCAACTAACCCTAGCTCTCATTACAGCGAAAAACGAAAATCATTAGAAAGCTTAGGGCTACACAAAACTATTGGGGTTCCCCATATTTAGGAGATTCCAAAAGGTGAAAGTAAACGGTAACATTAAGCAAAACACACACAATGGGTCGAAAACATTACCCCAACTAACCCCAGCTCTAATTACAACCAAAAAGGGAAATCATTAGAAAAGCATAGGGTTTGGCAAACGTTTTGGAATTCCCCTTTTTAGGACATCCCCAAAGCTGAATTAAGGGTTAACATTAAGGAAAAAATTCGCAAAGGTTCAAAAACAATACACCAAGTAACCCTAGCCCTCATTACAGCCTAAACGGAAATCATTAGAAAAGGTGAGGGTTAGACGAAACTATTGGAGTTCCCCATATTTAGGAGATCCCCATAGCTTAAATTAAAGGCTAACATTAAGCAAAACATACGCAAAGGGTCAAAGACATTTTTCCAACTAACCCTAGCCCTCATCAGAGCCAAAAAAGACATTCATTAGAAAAGCTTAGAATTATACAAAACTGTTGGAAATCCCCATACTTAGGAGATCCGCAAAGCTAAAATTAAAGGCTCACGTTAAGCAAAACACACGCAAAGGTTCCATAACATTACCAAAACTAACCCTAGCCCTCATCACAACCAATACGCAAATCATTAGAAAAGCTCAGGGTTAGACAAAACTATTGGAATTCCCCATATTTAGGAAATCCCTAAAGCTTAAATTAAAGGCTGACATTTAGCAAAACATAAGCAAAGGGTCAAAAACATTACCCCAACTAACCTTATACTCATCACAGTCAAAAAGGCAAATCATTAGAAAAGCTTAGGGTGAGAAAAAACTATTGGAATTCCCCATATTTAGGCGATCCCCAAAGCTGAAACTAAGGGCTAACATTAAGCAAAACATACGGAAAAGGCTCGAAAATTATACCCCAACTAAGCCTAGCCCTCATCACAGCCAAAAACGCAAATCATTAGAAAAGCTTAGGGTTAGACAAAACTATTGGAATTCCTCATATTTAGGAGATCCCCAAACCTTAAATAAAGGCTAACATTAAGCAAAACATACGCAAAGGGTCAAAAACATTACCCCAACTAACCATACCTCTCATCACAGCCACACACGCAAATGATTAGAAAAGCTTAGGGTTAGACAAAACTATTGAAATTCCCAATATTAAGAAGATCCGCAAAGCTGAATTTAAAGGCTAACGTGAAGCAAAACATACGCATAGAGTCAAAAAACATTACCCCAACTGACACAAGCCCTCATGACAGCCAAATAAGCAAATGATTACAAAAGCTCAGGATTCGAAAAAACTGTTGTAATACCCCATATCTAGGAGATCCCCAAAGCTAAAATTAAAGAGTAACATTAAGCAAAACATACGCAAAGGGTAAAAAACATTGCCTCAATTAACCCTAGCTCTCATCACAGCCAAAAACGGAAATAGTTAGAAAAGCTTATGGTTAGACAAAACTGTTGGAATTCCCCATATTTAGGAGATCTCCAAAGCTGAAATTAAAGGCTAACATTAGCAAAAGATACGCAAAGGGTCAAAAACATTACCCCAACTAACCCTAGCACTCATCACAGCCAAAAACGCAAATCATTACAAAAGGTTAGGGTTAGAAAAAACTATTGGAATTCCCCATATTTAGGAGATCCGCAAAGCTGAAATTAAACGCTAATATTAGCAAAAGCTGAGCAAAGGGTCAAAAACATTACCCCAACTAACCGTTGCCTTCATCACAGCCAAAAACGCCAATCATTACAAAAGCTTAGGGTTAGAAAAAACTATTGGAATTCCCCATAGTTAGGAGATCCCTAAGCTGAAATTAAAGGCTAGCATTATGCAAAACATACGCAAAAGGTCTTAAACATTACCGCAACTAACCCTAGCCCTCATCACAGCCAAAAAATGGTTATCATTAGAAAAGCTTAGGGTTAGACAAAACTATTAAAATACCCCATATTTAGGAGATCCCCAAACCTAAAATTGAAGACTAAGATTACGCAAAACATACGGAAAGGGTCAAAAACATTACCCCAACTAACTAGGGTTAGTTGGGGTGATGTTTTTAAACCTCTGCGTATGTTTCGCTTTGGGGATCTCCTAAATATGGGGAATTCCAATAGTTTTGTCTAACCCCAAGCTTTTCTAATGATTTGCGTTTTTGGCTGTGATGAGGGCTATGGTTAGTTGGGGTAATGTTTTTGACCCTTTGTGTATGTTTTGCTTAATGTGAGCTTTTAATTTTAGCTTTGGGGATCTCCTAAATATGGGGATTTCCAATAGTTTCGTCTAACCCTAAGCTTTTCTAATGATTTTTGTTTTTTGCTGTGATGAGGACAAGGGTTAGTTGGGGTAATCTTTTTTACTCTTTTGGTATGATTTGCTTAATATAAGCCTTTAATTTCAACTGTGGAGAACCCTTAAATATGGGGAATTCTAATAGTATTGTCTAACCCTAAGTTTTTCTCATAATTTGCGCTTTTTCCTGTGATGAGGGTAGGGTTAGTTCGGGTAATGTTTTTGACCCTGTGCGTATGTTTTGCTTAATGTTAGCCTTTAATTTCAGCTTTGGGAATGTCCTTAAAATAGGGAATTCCAATAGTTTTTTCTAACCCTTACCTTTTCTAATGATTTGTGTTTTTGGCTGTGATGAAGTCTAGGGTTAGTTAGGGTAATGTGTTTGACCCTTTGCGTCTCTTTTGCTTAATGTTAGCCTTTAATTTGAGCTTAGGGGATCTCCTAAATATGGGGATTTCCAATAGTTTTGTCTAACCCTAAGCTTTTCTAATGATTTGCTTTTATGGCTGAGGTGAGGGCTAGGGTTAGTTGGGTTAATGTTTTTGACCCTTTGCCTATGTTTTGCTTAATGCTAAACTTTAACATCAGCTTTGGGGATCTCCTAACATGGTGAATTCCAATAGTTTTGTCTAACAGTAAGCTTTTCTAATGATTTGCGTTTTTGGATGTGATGAGAGCTAGGGTTAGTTGGGGTAATGTTTTTGAGCCTTTGCGTATGATTTGCTTAATGTTAGCCTTTAATTTCAGCCTGAAGATCTCTTAAATATGGGGAAATCCCATAGTTTTGTCTAACCCTAAGCTTTTCTCATTATTTGCGTTTTTGGCTGTCCTGAGGGCTTGGGTTAGTTGGGGTAATGTTTTTAAACCTTTGCGTATGTCTGGTGAGTGTTAGCCTAATTTCACCTTTGGGGATCTCCTAAATATGAGTAATTCTAATAGTTTTCTCTAACCCTAAGCTTTTCTAATGATTTGCGTTTTTGGCTGTAATGAGAGTAGGGTTTGTTGGGGTAATGTTTTTGATTCTTTGCGTATGTTTTGCTTAAAGAGAGTCTTTAATTTCAGCTTTGAGGATCTCCTAAATATGGGGAATTCCAATGGTTTTGTCTAACCCGAAGCTTTTCTAATTATTTGCGTTTTTGGCTGTGATGAGGGCTAGACTTAGTTGAGTTAATGTTTTTGACAATTTGGGTATATCTTGCTTCATCTTAGTCTTTAATTTCGTCTTTGAAGATCTCCTAAATATGGGGAATTCCAATAGTTTTGTCTAACTTTTAGCTTTTCTAATGATTTGCGTTTTTGCCTGTGGTTAAGGTGGTTTTTTTGGCCTGTGGTTTGCGTATGTTTTACTCAATGTTAGCCTTTAATTTCCGATTTGGGGATCTGCTAATTATGAGGAATTGCAATAGTTTTGTTGAACCCTAAGCTTTACTAATAATTTGCGTTTTCTGCTGTGATGACGGCTAGGGTTAGTTGGAGTAATGTTATTGACCCTTTGCGTATGTTTTGCTTAATGTGACACTTTACATTCAGCTTTGGGGATCTCCTAGGTATTGGAAATTCCAGTAGTTTTTTCTAACCCTAAGCTTTTGTAATGATTTGCGTTTTTCGGCTGTGATGAGCGCTAGGGGTAGTTGGGGTAATGTTGTTAACCATGTGCGTAAGTTTTACTCAATGTTAGCCTTTAATTTCTGATTAGGGGATCTCCTATTTATGGGGAATTCCAATAGTTTTGTTGAAATCTAAGCTTTACTAATAATTTGCGTTTTTGGCTGTGATAACGGCTAGGGTTAGTTGGAGTAATGTTTTTCACCCTTTGGGTATATCTTGCTTCTTGTTAGCCTTTAATTTCAGCTTTGGGGATCTCCTTAATATGGGGAATTCCAATAGTTTTGTCTAACTGGAGGCTTTTTTTACTGATTTGCGTTTTTGGCTGTGATGAGGGCTAGGGTTAGTTGGGGTAATGTTTTCGCCACTTTGGGTATATCTTGCTTCATGTTAGCCTTTCATTTGAGCTTTGGGGATCTCCTAAATATGGGGAATTCCAACAGTTTTGTCTAACCCTAAGGTTTGCTAATGATTTGCGTGTTTGGCTGTGATGAGGGCTAGAGTTAGTCGGGGAAATGTTTTTGAACTTTTGTGTATGTTTTGCTTAATGTTAGCCTTTAATTTCAGCTTTGGGGATCTCCTAAATATGGGGAATTCCAATAGTTTTGTCTAACCCTAAGCTTTTCTAATGATTTCAGTTTTTGGCTGTGATGAGGGCTAGGGTTAGTTGGGGTAATGTTTTTGACCCTTTCTGTATGTTTTGCTTAATGTTAGCCTTTAATTTCAGCGTTGGAGATCTCCTAAATATGGGGAATTCCAATAGTTTTGTCTAAACCCAAGCTTTTCTAATGATTTGCGTTTTAGGCTGTGATGAGGGCTAGGGTTAGTTGGGGTAATGTTTTTGACCCTTTGTGTATGTTTTGCTTAATGTGAGCCTTTAATTTCAGTTTTGGGGATTTTCTAAATATGGGGAATTCTAATAGTTTTGTCTAACCCTAAGCTTTTCTAATGATTTGCGTTTTTGGTTGTGATGAGAGTAAGCGTTAGCTTGGGTAATTTTTTTTTACAAATTGCGTATGTTTCGCTTAATGTGAGTCTTTAATTTCAGCTTTGGGGATCTCCTAAATATGGGGAATTCCAATAGTTTTCTCTAACCCTAACCTTTTCTACTGATTTGCGTTTTTGGCTGTGATGAGGGCTAGTGTTAGTTGGGGTAATGTTTTTGACCCTTTGCGTATGTTTCTCTTAATGTTAGCCTTTAATTTCAGCTTTGGGGATCTCCTAAATATGGGGAATTCCAATAGTTTTGTCTAACCCTAAGGTTTTCTAATTATTTGCGTGTTTGGCTGTGATGTGCGCTAGAGTTAGTTGGGGTAATGTTTTTGACCCTTTGTGTATGTTTTGTTTAATGTTAGCCTTTAATTTCAGCTTTGGGGATCTCCTAAATATGGGGAATTCCAATAGTTTTGTCTAACCCTTAGCTTTTCTAATGATTTGCGTTTTTGGCTGTGATGAGGGCTAGGGTTAGTTGGGGTAATGTTTTTGACCCTTTTAGTATGTTTTGCTTAATGTTAGCCTTTAATTTAAGCTTTGGGGATCTCCTAAATATGGGGAATTCCAATAGTTTTGTCTACCCCTAGCTTTTTTAATGATTTGCGTTTGTGGCTTTTATGAAGGCTACGGTTAGTTGGGGTAATGTTTTTGACCCTTTGTGTTTGTTTTGCTTAATGTTACCCTTTAATTTTAGCTTTGGAGATCTCCTAAATATGGGGAATTCCAATAGTTTTGTCTAACCCTAAGCTTTTCTAATGATTTGCGTTTTTGGCTGTGAAGAGAGCAAGCGTTAGCTGGGGTAATTTTTTTGAGAATTTTCGTATGTTTCGCTTAATGTTAGCCTTTAATTTCAGCTTTGGGGATCTCCTAAGTATGGGGAATTCCAAAAGTTTTGTCTAACCCCTAGCTTTTCTAATGATTCGCGTTTTTGGCTGTGATGAGGGCTAGGGTTAGTTGGGGTAATGTTTTTGACCCTTTGCGTATGTTTTGCTTAATGTTAGTCTTTAATTTCAGCTTTGGGGATCTCCTAAATATGGGGAATTCCAATAGTTTTGTCTAACCCGAAGCTTTTCTAATGATTTGTGTTTTTGGTTGTGATGAGAGCAAGCGTTAGCTGGGGTAATTTTTTTGACAATTTGCGTATTTTTCGCTTAATGTGAGCCTTTAATTTGAGCGTTGGGGATCTCCTAAATATGGTGAATTCCAATAGTTTTCTCTAACCCTAAGCTTTTCTAATGATTTGCGTTTTCGGCTGTGATGAGGGCTAGTGTTTGTTGCGGTAATGTTTTTGAGCCTTTGCGTATGTTTTGCTTAATGTTAGCCTTTAATTTCAGCTTTGGGGATCCCCTAAACATGGGGAATTCCAATAGCTTTGTCTAACCCTAAGCTTTTCTAATTATTTGCGTATTTGGCTGTGATGAGGGCTAGAGTTAGTTGGGGTAATGTCTTTGACACTTTGTGTATGTTTTGCTTAATGTTAGCCTTTAATTTGAGCTTTGGGGATCTCCTAAATATGGGGAATTCCAATAGTTTTGTCTAACCGTAAGCTTTTCTAATAATTTGCGTTTTTGGCTGTGATGAGGGCTAGGGTTAGTTGGGGTAATGTTATTGACCCTTTTTGTATGTTTTGCTTAATGTTAGTCTTTAATTTCAGCTTTGGGGATCTCCTAAACATGGGGAATTCCAATAGTTTCGTCTAACCCTAACCTTTTCTAATGATTTGCGTTTTTGGCTTTGATGAGGGCTAGGGTTAGTTGGGGTAATGGTGTTTTACAATTTGCGTATGTTTTGCTTAATGTGAGCCTTTAATTTCAGGTTTGGCGATCTCCTAAATATGGGGAATTCCAATAGTTTTGTCTAACCCTAACTTTTTCTACTGATTTGCGTTTTTGGCTGTGATGAGGGCTAGTGCTAGTTGGGGTAATGTTTTTGACCCTTTGTGTATGTTTCTCTTAATGTTAGCCTTTAATTTCAGCTTTGGGGATCTCCTAAATATGGGGAATTCCAATAGTTTTGTCTAACCCTAAGGTTTTCTAATTATTTGCATGTTTGGCTGTGATGAGCGCTAGAGTTAGCTGGGGTAATGTTTTTGACCCTTTGTGTATGTTTTCCTTAATGTTAGCCTTTAATTTCAGCTTTGGGGATCTCCTAAATATGGGGAATTCCAATATCTTTGTCTAACCCTTAGCTTTTCTAATGATTTGCGTTTTTGGCTGTGATGAGGGCTAGGGTTAGTTGGGGTAATGTTTTTGACCCTTTTTGTATGTTTTGCTTAATGTTAGCCTTTAATTTCAGCTTTGGGGATTTCGTAAGTATGGGGAATTCCAATAGTTTTGTCCAACCCTAGCTTTTTTAATGATTTGCGTTTGTGGCTTTTATGAAGGCTACGGTTAGTTGGGGTAATGTTTTTGACCCTTTGTGTGTGTTTTGCTTAATGTTAGCCTTTAATTTCAGCTTTGAAGATCTCCTAAATATGGGGAATTCCAATAGTTTTGTCAAACTCTAAGCTTTTCTAATGATTTGCGTTTTTGGCTGTGATGAGGGCTAGGGTTAGTTGGGGTAATGTTGTTGACCCTTTGCGTATGTTTTGTTTAATGTTAGTCTTTAATTTCAGCTTTGGGGATCTCCTAAATATGGGGAATTCCAATAGCTTTGTCTAACCCTAAGCTTTTCTAATTATTGCGTGTTTGGCTGTGATGAGGGCTAGAGTTAGTTGGGGTAATGTGTTTGACCATTTATGTATGTTTTGCTTAATATTAGCATTTAATTTCAGCTTTGGGGATCTCCTAAATATGGGGAATTCCAATAGTGTTGTCTAACCGTAAGCTTTTCTAATAATTTGCGTTTTTGGCTATGATGAGGGCTAGGGTTAGTTGGGGTAATGTTTTTGACCCTTTGTGTATGTTTTGCTTAATGTTAGCCTTTAATTTCAGCTTTAAGGATTTCCTAAATATGGGGAATTCCAATAGTTTTATGTAACCCTAAGCTTTTCTAATGATTTGCGTTTTTGGCTGTGAAGAGAGCAAGCGTTAGCTGGGGTAATTTTTTTGACAATTTTCGTATGTTTCGCTTAATGTTAGCCTTTAATTTCAGCTTTGGGGATCTCTTAAATATGGGGAATTCCAAAAGTTTTGTCTAACCCCTAGCTTTTCGAATGATTCGCGTTTTTGGCTGTGATGAGGGTTAGCGTTAGTTGGGGTAATGTTTTTGAGCCTTTGTGGATGTTTTGCTTGATGTTAGTCTTTAATTTCAGCTTTGGTGATCTCTTAAATATGGGGAATTCCAATAGTTTTGTCTAACGCTAATTTTTTTTAATGATTTGCGTTTTTTTCCTTTTATGAAGGCTACGGTTAGTTGGGTTAATGTTTTTGACCCTTTGTGTGTGTTTTGCTTAATGTTAGCGTTTAATTTCAGCTTTGAAGATCCCCTAATTATTGGGAATTCATATAGTTTTGTCTAACCCGAAGCTTTTCTAATGATTTGCGTTTTTGGTTGTGATGAGAGCAAGCGTTAGCTGGGGTAATTTTTTTTTGACAATTTGCGTATGTTTCGCTTAATGTGAGCCTTTAATTTGAGCGTTGGGGATCTCCTAAATATGGGTAATTCCAATAGTTTTGTCTAACCCTAAGCTTTTCTAATGATTTGCGTTTTCGGCTGTGATGATGGCTAGGGTTAGTTGGGGTGATGTTATTGACCCTTTTTGTATGTTTTGCTTAATGTTAGCCTTTAATTTCAGCTTTGGGGATCTCCTAAACATGGGGAATTACAATAGTTTTGTCTAACCCTAAGATTTTCTAATGATTTGCGTTTTTGGCTTTGATGAGGGCTAGGGTTAGTTGGGGTAATGTTTTTTTACAATTTGCGTATGTTTTGCTTAATGGGAGCCTTTAATTTCAGCTTAGGGGATCTCCTAATTATGGGGAATTCCAATAGTTTTGTCTAACCCTAACCTTTTCTACTGATTTGCGTTTTTGGCTGTGATAAGGGCTAGTGTTAGTTGGGGTAATGTTTTTGACCCTTTGCGTATGTTTCTCTTAATGTTAGCCTTTAATTTCAGCGTTGGGGATCTCTTAAATATGGGGAATTCCAATAGGTTTGTCTAACCCTAAACTTTTCTATTGATTTGCGTGTTTTTGCTTAATGTTAGCCTTTATTTTCAGCTTTGGGATCTCCTAAATATGGGGAATTCCAACAGTTTTGTCTAACCCTAAGCTTTTCTAATGATTTGCGTTTTTGGCTTTTATCAAGGCTACGGGTAGGTGGGGTAATGTTTTTGACCCTTTGTTTGTGTTTTGCTTAATGTTAGCCTTTAATTTCAGCTTTGGAGATCTCTTTTAAATAAGGGGAATTCCAATAGTTTTCTCTAACCCTAAGCTTTTCTAATGAATTGCGTTTTTGGCTGTGATGAGGGCTTACCTTGGGTAATTTTTTTTTTTCACAATTTGCGTTTTTTTTCGCTTAATGTTAGCCTTTAATTTCAGCTTTGGGGATCTCCTAAATATGGGGAATTCCAATAGTTTTGTCTAACCCTAAGCTTTTCTAATGATTTGCGTTTTTGGCTGTGATGAGGGCTAGAGTGAGTTGGGGTAATGTTTTTGATTTTTTGTGTATGTTTTGCTTAATGTTAGCCTTTAATTTCAGCTTTGGGGATCTCCTAAATATGGGGAATTCCAATAGTTTTGTCTAACCCTAAGCTTTTCTAATGATTTGTGTGTTTGGCTGTGATGAGGGCTAGGGTAAGTTGGGGTAATGTTTTTGACCCTTTTTTATGTTTTGCTTAATGTTAGCCTTTAATTTCAGCTTTGGGGATCTCCTAAATATGGGAATTCCAATAGTTTTGTCTAACCCTAAGCTTTTCTAATGATTTGCGTGTTTTGGCTGTGATGAGGGCTAGGTTATTTGGGGTAATGTTTTTGACCTATGTGTATGTTTTGCTTAATGTTAGCCTTAAATTTCAGCTTTGGGATCTCCTAAATATGGGGAATTCCAATAGTTTTGTCTAACCCTAAGCTTTTTCTAATGATTTGCGTTTTTGGCTGTGATGAGGGCTAGGGTTAGTTGGGGTAATGTTTTTGATCTTTTGTGTACGTTTTGCTTAATGTTAGCCTTTAATTTCAGCTTTGGGATCTCCTAAATATGGGGAATTCCAATAGTTTTGTCTAACCCTAAGCTTTTCTAATGATTTGCGTTTTCGCTGTGTGAGGGCTGGGTTATTGGGGTAATGTTTTTGACCCCTTGTGTATGTTTTGCTTAATGTTAGCCTTAATTTTAGCTTTGGGGATCTCCTAAATATGGGGAATTCCAATAGTTTTGTCTAACCCTAAGCTTTTTCTAATGATTTTCGTTTTTGGCTGTGATGAGGGCTAGGGTTAGTTGGGGTAATGTTTTTGATCCTTTGCTTATGTTTTGCTTAATGTTAGCCTTTAATTTTAGCGTTGGGGATCTCCTAAATATGGGGAATTCCAATAGGTTTGGTCTAACCTAAGCTTTTCTAATGATTTGCGTTTTTGGCTGTGATGAGGGCTAGAGTTAGTTGGGGTAATGTTTTTGACCTCTTGTGTATGTTTTGCTTAATGTTAGCCTTTAATTTCAGCTTTGGGGATCTCCTAAATATGGGGAATTCCAATAGGTTTGTCTAACCCTAAGCTTTTCTAATGATTTGCGTTTTTGGGTGTGATGAGGGCTAGGTTAGTTGGGGTAATTTTTTATACCCTTTGCGTATGTTTTGCTTAATGTTAGCCTTTAATTTCAGCTTTGGGGATCTCCTAAATATGGGGAATTCCAATAGGTTTGTCTAACCCTAAGCTTTTCTAATGATTTGCGTTTTGGCTGTGATGAGGGCTAGGGTTAGTTGGGGTAATTTTTTGACCCTTTGTGTATGTTTTGCTTAATGTTAGCCTTTAATTTCAGCTTTGGGGATCTCCTAAATATGGGGAATTCCAATAGGTTTGTCTAACCCTAAGCTTTTCTAATGATTTGCGTTTTGGCTGTGATGAGGGCTAGGGTTAGTTGGGGTAATGTTTTTGACCCTTTGCGTATGTTTTGCTTAATGTTAGCCTTTAATTTCAGCTTTGGGGATCTCCTAAATATGGGGAATTCCAATAGGTTTGTCTAACCCTAAGCTTTTCTAATGATTTGCGTTTTTGGCTGTGATGAGGGCTAGGGTTAGTTGGGGTAATTTTTTGACCTTTGTGTATGTTTTGCTTAATGTTAGCCTTTAATTTCAGCTTTGGGATCTCCTAATATGGGAATTCCAATAGTTTTGTCTAACCCTAAGCTTTTCTAATGATTTGCGTTTTTGGCTGTGATGAGGACTAGGGTTAGTTGGGGTAATGTTTTTGACCCTTCTGCGTATGTTTTGCTTAATGTTAGCCTTTAATTTCAGCGTTGGGGATCTCCTAAATATGGGGAATTCCAATAGTTTTGTCTAACCCTAAGCTTTTCTAATGATTTGCGTTTTTGGCTGTGATTAGGGCTACGGTTAGTTGGGGTAATGTTTTTGACCCTTTGTGTATGTTTTGCTTAATATTAGCCTTTAATTTCAGCTTTGGGGATCTCCTAAATATGGGAAATGCCAGTATTTTGTCTAACATTAAGCTTTTTTAATGATTTGCGTTTTTGGCTGTGTTGAGGACTAGGGTTATTTGGGGTATGTGTTTTTGACACCTTGTGTATGTTTTGCTTAATGTTAGCCTTTAATTTAAGCTTTGGGGATCTCCTAAATATGGGGGATTTCAATAGTTTTGTCAAACCCTAAGCTTATCTAATGATTTGCGTTTTTGGCTGTGATGAGGGCTAGAGTTAGTTGGGGGTAATGTTTTTGACCCTTTGTGTATGTTTTGCTTAATGTTAGCCTTTAATTTCAGCTTTGGGGATGTCCTAAATATGGGGAATTCCAATAGTTTTGTCTAACCCTAAGCTTTTCTAATGATTTGCATTTTTGGCTGTGTTGAGGCTAGGGTTAGTTGGGGTAATGTTTTTGACCATGGTGTATGTTTTGCTTAAATTTAGCCTTTAATTTCAGCTTTGGGGATCTCCTAAATATGGGAAATGCCAATAGTTTTGTCTAACCCTAAGCTTTTTTAATGATTTGCGTTTTTGGCTGTGTTGAGAACTAGCGTTCTTTGGGGTAATGTTTTTGACACTTTTGTATGTTTTGCTTAACGTTAGCCTTTAATTTCAGCTTTGGGGATCTCCTAAATATGGGGAATTCCAATAGTTTTGTCAAACCCTAAGCTTATCTAATGATTTGCGTTTTTGGCTGTGATGAGGGCTAGAGTTAGTTGGGGTAATGTTTTTGACCGTTTGTGTATGTTTTGCTTAATGTTAGCCTTTAATTTCAGCTTTGGGGA
>JAEMWC010000482.1:0-5000 GCA_016490735.1 Pachyseris speciosa
CAAATGAAAAATACTCTCTTGGGAACTAATGAGTAGATTCGAAAAACCTCCATAGCTATGAAAGTCCGTGCTTAATCATAGCGGAAAAATGCGAATTAAAAAATTGTTTCAGAAAAATATTTACTTTTTAATTTATGGCCCATTTCAAACGTCGTGCTACTGCTGTAGTTCGCACCCGATTGTTCCTGTGGTGTGACATATTACGCGACGATAAGAACGATAATTATCTTCTGTGAAATCGAAGATTTTTAAGGTCAAAAAATTACAGATCTTCGACTGCTTTTGAAAAATAAAGCTCCTTTATTTTTTCTTCATTCTGAGCTGCTGCACTTCCAACAAACTTCGTTCAGCTGACAAAATGCACGTTGTGTTACCATAATTTTATGCAAACAACTGTTTGCACTGTTTCGTACCGGTGAGTTTGTATTCAATCCTTGCATGGTTTTGCTTCAGTCTCGCCGAGCCCTTTTCTCTAGATAATCGTGTAACATAACACGCTTCCCGTGTTTAATCACACTCTCCGCGTGACAAATTGCACGCTAGCTTGAACAAAAGGTTATGCGTGTTAAGTCACGGAAAACAAAAGCTGCGTGCCACCTTTGTCTTCTTCATTAAATATGTGCATATCCGTGACAAATAACACACTTTGCGTGCCGTGTCCTCGCACGCGTGCCCGTGTCATCACCATTTTACCTGAAATCCTGTGGAGGACCACAATTTTCAAGATTCTGGGAATTCATATTTTCATTCTTAGTGAAATTTGGTCAGCGAAGAAATCTGCCATCATGGACGTGATGAATGTTGTTGACTCTTTTGTGTCATAGCGATTGTAGTGTTTGGCGAAGCATTCAATCTGGATTTCTTTTACTTAACTTACCTGTTATTAAACTTATAACATTATTTTGATCAACTGCCTCGTTCAAAGACAAAATAAGAAATTTGTGTGACCGTGTCCTTTGGGATTTAACAATGCAATTTCCTTGGCGCCGTTCCGACATGACAGAAAATGCATGTACATTCAAAAGCACACTTGAAGAAGCACCGGTTTGCGATGACATGCAGGGTATATTTTCCACAGAAGCGAAATTTATGAATGGAACTATATGTTGTATTGTGAAAAAATTCAAGGTTTTGAGTTTTGGAACTGTTTGAAAAGAGGTATAATTGAAAGAGCTAAATTAACTCCAGTTCACGGGATAATTTCCTGCAAATTATCACATCAAGAAAAGGAATTTGCACAAATGCAACAAAGCCAAATTTATCATTTTGTACAATTATTTTTAGACTTTGATCGATAAAGTTAGACAGGAACCTCTCATACAACTGAAGTAATTTGACTGGTTGTGAATTAAATTTATATATATACTGTACTACGGCGAATGATATAGGATGCTGGTGTAGACGAAACCGACAACGAACGATTAAAAAGTTCCAAACACTTGAAACGATTGAAACACAGCTAAAAATATGATACGCTTGTATACAGGTTCATGCACATAAAATTTAGTTTTTAGTTTTTTTCTTGAAGTTTCCAGATAGTTTGTATGTTTTTTGCTTTGGGCTGTTTTCTAGTGTCACATCTAATTTGTTACGTGCGTGGTAACCAACATCGTGTGCAAGGCTTATCACAACCACAAGTTTTTATATTCAAGGTCGCATTCACATTCTTATAATAATAAATTGTTACTAAGGTAAGTAATCATGCATTTGATTGGAAGAGAACTTGAGGAAGCAGAACATTTTACCATACAAGTTTTGGAAGATACAGCATATATTTTATTATCTTATTTTGAGAGTTGGTCTTGTCCTGTCGCATTTAAGTTGACAAAGAGGCAGGCCCCTCCTAACCTCTCTTATAAAAGCTCCTTGATGACATAGTTTGTACTAACCAAAGTTCAGTTTTATAATTTCAACTGAACCTGATATGATATATAATTTGACAAACAGTCTTAACATTGTTAATAAAAATAAGTTTGAACCTCATCATTTTCTTAAACTAATTTTCAAAAAAAATTTGTACAGTTATTAATAGAAATAATGATATTGCCAGTAAAGTGGAATGTTAAGTCATTGATGACAGCTCTAATATTTTTTGAATTAAGAGAGAAGTAGCCAGTAGTTTTGGGAACAAAACAAAAAATAGGTACCCAGTAGGGTACACTTGTCTAGTGCTTCGAACTGGTAATATTTGTGACTGATTTCATATGAGATACAAGGGTTGGAAACAAATGGAACCTGGCATGGACACCATTCTGTAGGCTAGGGGCATTCGGGTACAACTTGGAGGAGGGGGAGATGGCTGGGAAATTCATTGGGAATGTGGGAATGGGAATGTGGTTCATGGCATTTTGAAAATACTTCAAATAGGCCATGCATTTCACTTGGGGAGGAGGGGTCTCATTTTTTCTAAAAATAAATGGAGAATTTCAGCATTACATGTATGTTTAGTATGTGCCCAACGTGGGTGCAATTTTGGGAGACAATTTTGAAGAGCAACGTGCAAAATCCTACCATCTTGTGCTGAAACGTGAGGCTGGACTTATGAAACTGAGACCACACCATAAAAATGAAAAATATTTATTTCAAACCTGAGACAAGAAGGTCAAGTTGCAAATACACGTTACATTTTACTGATGACATTACCAAGTTTTTATCATAACTGCAACAAGTTAAAAAACGTTCAAAAATATAAACTGATCAATGTTGACTTTGGGTATGATTTTAATATCTTTATTACACCCATTTTGAAGTCAATGGTGAACCTTGCAATCTGATTGGCTCTCAACAGTGCAATTTATTCCCAAATTGCACCATTTTTTACTCTAAATCACATCCTTTCTGTAACCCATCAAAATGAAAATGAAGTAATAATAACATATCAAATTTTTTCATGGATAAACAAATATTAATATTGACAAAAAACTGTGTGATTTCAAAATGGGTGCAATAAAGTGGTAATTGAACTTTGTGTCATGCAATTTTGGTCTGAAATCATACTTATGATTTCAAATCGAACTCGTGCTGCACGCTTGATTTTGAAAACGTGTATGATATCAGACCAAATTGCACTCCACTCAGTTCAATTACCATTATTAATTCATACCAAGAAACGAATAACCAAACAAGAATAAACAATTTAGTACTGCTAGTTATCTCACATGAAACTAGTTACTGTGCACTTGCACGAACAAAAATATAGAAAAGTCTTAAGGTGTACATAGCAATGAAAACTCAGACTGTCTAAGTCAGCAAAAAACTGCACAATTCTGGCAGTTTTATCTACAAACATCTGTGGAACTGAGTGTAAACATGTTTACGTTTGCGTGAACATTCGATTTGTCTTTGACAGAGCGATAAATGTCATCCTCAAAAGAGGGTTTATTGTCCTCAAAGGAAGGTTTATTGGCCTCAGGTGAGGGCTTTTTGTTCTCAAAAGAGGAATCATACTAATCTTACACGCACATGCAGTCCGCTTGAATTGATCACAACTGCTTCGACAACTGAACGCCTTTTAGCTTATATTTGTTCGAAACCATCAACCTAAAAGTGGTGAAACACTCGCAATACCTTTCGCTTGATTGATTCAATGCATGTTAAGAAGAGCTATAGCAAGTGTTAAAACCAAATCTAGAATAATTCAACATAAAACGTACTGGCATCTTCGTGTCTTCAGCAATTCCCATGTGGCATTTTTGGGTGCAACTTGTCTACGAACAATTTTCATTAGATACAATGTTTTCAAGTTTTCGGATTGATCGGGAAATATTGCAGCAGCATTCGTCGATACTCCGACGTGCCTGTCTTGTCTGTTTGCTTATCCACGTTTTCGAATCGATTGAAGAAAATCGAGTCGATACTCCAACGCAATTGTGGACAGTGAACAGCTCTGAGTAGATAGAGTCTAGAGCGCATGCGCACTAGACTCAAAAACCAAGCAATTTATCCATGCACCAAACACACAAAAACATGCCCTGTGTAAACTGCATTATTTTGTCATGAGCATCATGAAATGTTTTCACAAATTTTCTTTCTATTTGACAACCTACCAGAATTGTCAGTATTATCATTTATAATAATAATAATAATAATACTAATAATAATAATAATAATAATAATAATAATAATCACTTTATTAAAGTTTCAAATCGTTCTAGCCGAGCACAGATGCTCTACTAATTGAGGAGACTAAATTAAATCAACGCTGAATCAAATCAAATGAAATGTTGGTTTTGGCAAGAGAGGGAAACCAGAGTAAACAAACTCAGTCCACTTATGACGCCAAGTCATACTTTACTGCTGAAGACTAATTTGTCATGTACGAGATGAAAGAATTTTTCCATTTTTCTTTTCTAAATTGCTGTTGCTTTGTACATGACTGCATTGGTGTTCCTGTACTGGATTTAACACTACGTACTTGTGATTGTAAATGAATGCTGTTCATTATAGGATGACGGGATTCTGCCCAACCGTGAGAGATTAATCAGTACCCTACTGATAGCACTCAAGGACATTGTCAGTGTGAATATTACAAAGACTGAGGAACCTGATTCTGCTGCTGGTAAGACTGCATGTAGCTTGAAAGTTGTCATGCATGTCAGGACTTCAGAGTCACTCTTGATATGTCTGGTTATTTGAAACCTCACGTAAACTTTTCCCCCCAATAAACAAGGAAAAATGATTTTCATCATGTTTACACTCAGGGTTGCCATGGTGAGGGAAAATCAGGGAGAAACATTTTTTCCCTCAAGGTCAGTGGAATGTCAGGGGAATTGTGTTTCAAGTCGGGGGAATTCAAAATTGTACTTAAAAGTCATTTTAAAAATCAGCCATCAGGTTTGGGAAGGAGATTTCTTTTTACTAAAGGTAATGCAGTTTCAAAAAATTCCTGCAATGGAATTGATCTCCTTGGCTTCATTGCTGGCTGTGGTGCCCAATGTTTTGTCATGGATGGTTAGAGAAAATAATTCATTTTTTATTGGTTTATGGTCTGTGAATAATCA
>JAEMWC010000482.1:10000-22500 GCA_016490735.1 Pachyseris speciosa
GTCAACTGAAGGAGTTTTTGTTTCAATTAAAATAAAATATGACTGGTTAGTAAAACAAAAAAAATGCTTTTTTGAAAATTGATACCCAAATAATTTCAAAAGGTGGAGAAGACAGGCATATCAAACTGCCAAAAATGTTTAAATTTATGTGTACATAGCTGACTGCTGTTTGCCTTCTATTTTGGTTTTGTTTTTTGTGAACAATCAGCTGGTGGATGGTACCTGTTGATTTGACCATGCATGGTTGATTTTACCAGACGTTTGTTAACTTAGATCATTGATCATGTTTAAAACATTCAAGATGGCCACTGTATAGAGCGGTGCTATTTCTTTTTATATTTTGAGCTCAGGTACATCAGTTAGTGCAGCAACGTTTTTAAAAACCTTTTCAACACACTGGCTGATGGGTTTTTTTGGTTCACCTCTATAATATCACTGATTTAAAAGTATCATTTTGACTTGAGAGGATAACATTGTCGAAATACTGGAGTATATTTGTGGACTGAATACATATATCATTGTAAACTACACTGTTCCAGGTGGATAGAGATTGGTAGAAAGCCATCATTCTCTGTTTAAGTGACTGTGGGACAAATTATTGGAGTCAATGAACTCTTCGTTTAGTGTGATGTACTAAGTGTCATGGCTGTGAGCTGTTTTGTCATGGGCCAAAAACTAAGTCAGTTTGCAAGCAGTGATGTAGAAGTTGAAGTAGACATTCAGGTATTGATTGCCTTGATACGCATTGCATTGTCTGTGGCTTGAAAGTGAACTACCACGGTTGGATGACTGTGCTGTAATTCTGAATTTAAACTGTAACAAGATTGTCTACTTGATTTCAGAATGGATGGTCAGCTGATGAAATGTTCAAAACTAATGAAGAAAAGTTTGGAGTGACCTCCACTTACAATGATGACTTGCGGGAGTACACGTAAGACAATACTCAACGATTTATTTTTGCCGTCTGTGTTATCTAGCATATTCAGTCTCGGTCAGTTCTGACAGGGAAGTTTGAGTTTGGTGTTATCCTGTAAGAAATCTTGGGAAACAGTTAGTTAAGTTTTGCATTCTGTGCAAGACTTTGTTGCTGGAAAAGAAAATTGTGCCCAGTTTTGTCAAGGATGTCATTTGCCTTGACTGTGTAAAATTGCTATAATAATACAGATTGTTATATACCTAGACTTTCACTCAACAAAACAAGCATTGTGATTGGTTGACTATTGGTCACATGCCCCTGATCAAAATAAAATAAAAATAATAACTTAATTATCCTCTCCCCGTCGGAGCTTTTCAGGGATAATGATATGAATACAAACTGTGTGAGAAAACAAATAATTCAAATGAACAGAACATCATAAGAATCCCAACTGGCCGGAGGCAAACCAGTTGGCTATTTACAAGGATGACTGAGGAGTTGAACTAGGGACTACCCAGGACAAGACCAGCTAGTGACCAGAGCAGGATTTGAACCCGGGACAACCGCATTGAAATCCAGCACCCTAACCGCTCGGCCATCCTGCCTCCTGACCAGGATACAATTCCACAGTTGTTGCCCTTGCCGGACTTGATCAGTGCATGACTAAAAAGTGGCGTGATCTTCAGCACGGTCTCAAGCCAGCTTCTTGAAACATTTGTAAATTATTCATTCAGCAGGCTTGTGAATAAAGAAGTTGTGTTCTTGTAATATAGTGCCATATTTGTTTGTTTGTTTTGCTGTGATTGTTGAAGCAAAAGTCTAGCTATATACTGTAACAAAGTACTTATTGTATGGTCCCTCAGGAAACTAGTTAGTTTTGTTTTCCCCCGAGTTGTCAGGACTCTCAAGAAAACAAAACTAACTGTTTCGCTTGGGACCATATATTAAGTGTAAAACGAAAGATTCAGATTTGACACCAGTTCTTTTTCTCCTTTCAACCAGAACTCCACTCCCAAAAGACAGCACCCCTGAAATGGAACTCAGAGCAGAACAGACAGCTCGTGAGATTGAGCAGGTGACATGTTCAGGAGTTTTGTTAGGAGTCTTGTTTTTGAAGTTGGATCTGTTTACATTTATCATACAAAATAAGAAACAAGGAAAAACTGAACAATGTATTGCAGGGCTGTGTCATGTGATTTTTTCAATCATAAAAAATGGCTGTGGCAAAAATAGATGTCAAGTGGAAAGAGTGCATTGAAATTATCAAGACTGCCAATTTTGAAGCCACTGACATTTAGGTGAGAGATTATATTGTGATTTTAATGCTAAAAAAAAAAATTCTGAGACTTGTTTGGAAAAAAGCTGCTGGATGGCAAGCTTTGCCATCTGGCATCCATACCACTCCAAAATCTTTCACTCAAATGTCAGTAGGTTCAAAATTGGCCGTCTTACAAATTTCATTGTGCTCTTTCCATTGCTGGCATCTATAAATTTTTTTTGTACCACAACCATTTTGTTATGATTGACAAGATCATGTGACGGCTTTTTCACATACAGTCCAAGGGTCATGTCCAACGACAAGAAGTTGACAGTGGACGGAGTGAGGAAGAAGCATTTGCTGCCGTTATCAGGCCAAAGACTACAGCTGAGGCATCGCTGCCAAGTATGTTTATTCTTTTTTAACTGGAACAAGTAAACAGAAGTTGGCTTTCTTTTTAGTTTTTGTAGTTTTTTCAAAATGTCTCTAAGGTTCACAAGTCACGTTTACCTTTGTTGTTCAAGATAATTGACCTTTTTCAAAGTGAGTGGCCATGCGTTACCATTGCTATGGTAACAGCTGTTGCTTGGAAACCAAGGATAAAATAAAATTTGATCATAGGTCGAAAGCATGTCGTAGTGTCAAGGAAATCGAAGCTTGTCTTTTATAGGAAATTTTGATTTCAACAGGTAAACCCCAAGGCCAAAAAACCTGTTGCGACGATATAGAGTTCCCTTTCCTGTTTAGTTAAAGGTCACTGGATAGCGAGTCTCTATTCTGTTACAGAACCAGCGTTAATTTCTATAAAATGTAACTTTTAAAGAATCACAAGTGTTTTTTTGTTTTGTTGAAATTTGCAGCTAGTTCCTCACCAGTTGCATCAACAGCTGAAAGGCAAGAAGTTGCTGCTGACACAAGTGGTCCTAGCACCACAGTGAGTCATTTCAGTTTCTGTTGACTGAACACCTAAATATTCTTAATTGTGTGCTTTGAACTACTGTGTAATGTTAGCTTGCATAGAGTACTAAAGTGATGACGTCACAAAAACTAAATTTGTGAAATTATGGGATTTGTTCGGATATTCAGAAAGAACATGATAAAAAAGACCTACTGACCAAAAATCAGCATTTTCTTACAGTTTGAGAGTGAGATATTAGTACCATTATGCTCTGCTGATCCCACACAAATCCTTCAAAATTTAACTTAGTTCATAATGTTATGAACCAAGTCAAATTTAGAAGGATTTGTATGGAGTCAGCAGAGCATAATGGTGCTAATATCTCGGAGCCAAGTTGCCTTTAAATGCCTGATGTTTGACAAATTAGCATTTTTCATCTTGCTCTTTCTGAAAATCTCAACAAATCCCATAATTTCAAAAACTCCAATATTTGTATCATCTGTTGTTTAATTCTCCAATCACAGACCCTGTCTGGAAAGCTTTGGGTTTCCTGAGACATGGAGGTTGTTCAACTGTGATACATTTAGAACTATAACTATAACTAACCAGAGAAGAGAAGATTGAGAAATTGTTCTGAAAGATAAGGAAGAAATGGCACTAGAGAATTTGCTTCATGGGAGAGACATGATGGCCATTTTGTCCATGGGCTTTGGCAAGAGTGTATGTGCTCACCAAAGAAATATTGCCCTCAGCTAAAACATGCGTTATTTTAATTTTGCCATTAAAGAGCATTATTGATGACCAGATTTTGTCCCTTAACTAGACTGCAATGTAGCTGTTGCCTGAAATGGTAAATTTGGTATGGATAATCCAAAATTTTTTCATGTTCTGTGAACATTTTTGTCCAAGCAGAATTTGCAAACAAAAACTGCAAAGATTTAGCTTTCCTTCGAGACCAAAATTACTGCAATAATAGAAATAGAATGCAAGTTATAATTTTTTCGGATTTTTTTAGACAATTATCATATTTGCAATGACTGGAAATCTTCGAAATCTTGAAAAGGTTTTGGGTTAAGATATGCCAAGTCTTCTGGAATTCCCCCTACTTAATCTTCAGCTGGCAACAGCACAATCTGCAATTATCATTGACACTTCATTGAGGATTGGAAACCTTTCTCTTTTAGCAGGCTTTTTTTGAAGTCTCGTCCTTCGCTGCCATGGAAAAACTCAGGAAAATCACATTGAATATTTGTTTTGATTCCCACTTTTCCCTTTTGACGCTAACACGTGCCAGCGTATGATGCCATCATGTTAACATCTGCCTTCTGAATGGTTGGGTCAATTGGATCATCAAAAGCTATCAACAGGTTGTCAAATTGTGAATTTTGGGGCAGCAGTCGAAAAGGCCCCTGATCCAGGCAGGCGGTTTTTCTCCTTGCAGCTTTGCTGCTCGTTTTTGCGGCTTTGCCACTCACTCGTGCGATCCCCAACAAAACTGCAAGCTGTGCAGGCTACATCTGTTGTGATTGGTCAGATTAATTGATCTGGTTTTGGTTTTAGGACACTCACTTGAAAATAATTCTATTATCGTCTATCAGTCTTAGAAATGATAAAACATACCCTTCACTAAAATGTGATTCCTTTCTTTTTTTTTTTTTAAGCCTGATACCACAAACACAAGTGCAACTGTTGCCGCAAGTCCCAGTACTGAAAGCAGAGTCTACACTGAAGCAAAAACAGCAGCAAGTGAAGATGTGTCCACAGGAAGTTCTACTAAGAGCCCTGCAGACAGTGAAGCTCCTAAATCTCAACAAGAAGTCGTTAAAGGTAGGTGCTTCAAATCAAAGTTCTGAGACTCTTTTTTTACATTCATTTGACTTTGTGTACCATAAACTGCCGCTTATGAGCCCCCTCCCCCCTCCACTTAATAACCCCTCCCCCCCCTGGATATAAGCCCCACTCTAGCAACTGTTCAGTGTTTTGTATCGAAATGAAGTTGATTTAAAGCTAAATTTAAAACCAGTACATGAAAAACGTATTTCCATCAACACTGCTGTAGCTCATTTCAAAACATTTCCTTTTTTCGGGATATAAATACCTCCATTCATAGCCCTCCTAGAATCCCTTATGAAATTGTATATGCCCAGAGCTTATAAGTGGAAGTTTACAGTATTTCTGGTTCAATTTTATCCCTTTGTTTTTTAATATGGTAATGTATGATCATTAGTTTAAAACAAAGGGAGAAAAATTTGAACCAAGAATAAAATTGAACCACAACATATATGTGTATCCCTTATTTAGAATTCTTGTCATCTCTCACTTTCAGACCTGAAATATTTTCATTCTAATTTTAATGTTAAGGTGAGTAAATTTTGGTTGTTTGTGCATGGACCTTTTAGTTTTTTTTTTAGTAATTTTATTAATTAGAATCTCCACCAGTCTTCATTTACTCAGTAATCTGCAGTAATGTCCTAAAACCAAAATTAATAGCTGTGTCCTGCTACACTGATCCATGTCTCATTGGAACAGTGGTCCTACAGTCCTTTCAGTAACTTTTTAGGTGGGGTGCATAAATCAAACAGTAGCCAACAGCCAAGGCTTTCTGAGGGGGTGGTGGTGGGGGGGTGGGGTGGGGGGAGGGGACAGCAACAAAGAAAGAGAAGTCTGGGGAAACTTGGGGTAATAGAATATTTGTTTTGGTGGCCAACGTGTAGTTCATTGTACTGTACAATGAACTACACTGTCAGAGAAAAGCAGTGCTCAGCATCATAAGATTTTGTCCATAAGCTCTTTGTTTTGGACTCCAGTTACCCGTGTTTTTTGTCTTGTTTTGTATTTTGGTAGTTCATTAATAATAATAATAATAATAATAATAATAATAATAATAATAACGATTTTATTGGTAGTACTTCCACAAGGTTGCTCTTCGCCTACTAATGCCCTAGCTACTACAATATTTTGAATTAAAAATTATATACATTATAGATTAAGAAAAAGAACAGAAGACTAAAAGGAAAGTCACATAATATTCAGCCTTTAAAACTACAGTTCTTTTCTGTGTAATAGTTAATGGAAAAAGCAAAGAAGGCTAAAGACATTTCAGCTGAGCCTGAGGCTGTAGAAGCAGCTTCCACACCATCTAGTGGTATGTACAACTTTACCTTCCCTTGTGCTTATCCTTTATTGATTAAATATTCATGTAGGCCCTGGTATGTTCTGCTCAGTATTGTACAATGCGTTTGATTACATTGTAGTTTGTTTTTAACCAAGAGTCACTGATGGCATATAGAGTAAAATACTTGCAGAGTTTTGTAGCACATCACTGTCAAAGCTGAATATTTTTGCCTTGAAATCAAAGTTGCTCCAATTTAGCTCTGTTTTGGCAGAGACTTGTCTGGTGATCAATGTAAAAGTGTTTATGTGTTCTAAATTCCTAAACATTCTTCAAACTTGGCTAAATTATATTTAAACATGTACCTGCTTTAAAAACAATCTGATGTGTTATGAACACACACTTTTTACAAGTGTTGCAAAGGACAGTAGAATCCAGTTTGAATTTGTTGATGTGTTTAGACAGTAAGGGTTACATTTTCCACGCAGATTTTTTGAAAAATCACTCCTCTTCACTCAGTGCTATTTGTTAATATTATGTATTTCAGAAACACCACCTCCTGAAGCTGTGAAAACTGAAGAAAACAAAAGGCCACAAACTCCAGAAGACAGGTATGTTACCCCTAGTAAGCTGTCTTCCCAGAGTTTCAAGCTCACACACACTCTGATGGTTTAAGCTATAGTGATCTACATACACTAATTCATGGACGCTAATTGAAAAGAGCAAACATTATGATTATGATTATTATTATTATTGTTGTAATTATAATAATAATCTTTTATTAGGAGGCTTCCATCTCATAACGTGGTTTTCAGAAAGGTCCTACAAAGATTGAATATACAAAAGGTTGAAAAGTACTATATATAAGACAAACTTACAAATTGATAAAAACTGCAATTAAAACCAGAAGCTAAAACTACAAAGATATCAATGGGGTTAAAAACTTTAAATTGATAAAAACTGATTAAAACAAAAAAGCTAAAACTACAAAAATTCTTACCGATAGGGTTAATTAAAAAATCTGGCAAACATGTTTCGCTTAAAAGTAGCAATATTAGGTGCATTTCTGGTCTCTCTCTCTAATTATTATTATTATTATTATTATTATTATTATTATTATTATTATTATTATATGGAGAAGAGCATTAATATATACATATAACACACACTAGCCCCTCAAGGCTACTTCAATTTTCTTCTCTTTTTTAGTATTTTGTCGAAATCAAAACTAAATCCTTCAGCCAAAGAATTCAAACCTTCTCCAAGGACCCAGGTATGTGAAAACAATGAAGCAACAGTAATGTGAAATCTTAGCCTAGTCCCCAGGCGTCCTCGGCTCGGTCAAACCTAACTGTCAGTGGTGATGTCATTGGGAGAGACTTGCCGAGAACGCATAGCAAATACTGCCAGATCCACCATAAACAACACTGAAATATGCACGAGATCGTTCATTACAATAATGGCATGAGGTTGCTACACAAAGGATGGGTGGCAACCTCCACATCGCACTTGGTCTCCCACTCTGAATCTACAAAAATTGTGCTCATGATACAAAATGTGCGGCAAAGTGCATGCACACGTAACTTTAATATGAACATGACAGAAATTTGAATGGAAAAGCAACGCAAAATAACAGACAAAAAAGGTTATTCCAGAAAGTTAGAACTTATGGTACTGTTGTTTGTGGACACTTGAACCATTATCCTGGATTGTCGCATCCGAAGGAAGCTTTCACATGATACAGCATGAAAACAAGTAAATTCCAACCAGGGTTTTTTTTGCGCTAAAATGAGGGATATTTTGGCAGTATTTTCTAGACGTTCTCTTGCTCATTCCTTCCCAGACTTCGCACAGACAAGGGGGGCAAGAGAGAATGGCTAGGGACTAGGCTGTTGAAATCTTTAAGTAATGCACTATTGCATTAAAGTGGCTCTGAATCCTATGTACCAATTTTTTTAAAACTTTGCAGAAAGATCAATCTTTATATGATAATGATATAATGAATATTTACCCAGGATAAACCTTGAGTACAAAGTACAGTTATCAATGGGGTCCTGATTACAATTCAATGACAAAAATGGGGGTCATCCAACTAGTTTTTTAGTTACAGGTAAATAAAGCCAAATTTAAGGGTGTTTCTAAGAGGCTGTACTGTTGCTATGGTAACCTTATATGCCAGAACAGTAATCACAACTTGTTGAGAAATAATTGGGAAATTTGTCAATACCATGTTCAAGGAAACGAATTAAAAATTGTGGGAGTATCGATCCATCAAAGATTTGGTGTTTAAAAATAACGAAACCATTTTGAGCCACCTTAACATGCTTTATTTGGCAGACATTTATTTATTCCCCTTCCTTGTTGTACTAGAAGTAAATGAGTTACAAAACATCAGTGTTGCCATGGGATAAGTTGCAGTTTTTGCCAGATAAAGTGACATTTGCGCCATTTGTGATAAGATAAATGTTGAAGTGAAAAAAACAAAGTGGAAATTTGGGCTGAACTCTGGGCAAGATGGGGAGGGGGATGGTAGAGAATGTTTGAGACACCATTTTAGAGTTATATATGTGAGAGCCTTTGCTGCATTAGGAATAAGAAAGTAATTTGATTTTTGATTCTTTGAACTATTATTAACTAACATAACATTAGGGAGCTCAAGGAACGACAACAACGACGGCAACAAAAACGTTATTTCAAAATATAACTTCTCATTTTTGTAACTCTTTCGCGATTATTCCAAATTGCTGAACTGAAAAAGTGCTGGCTAACTGTCCAGGGACTAAACTGCTATGAATGAGAATCACTTGCCGTGATGCATTCACGTTCTCAAGAAAACATAAAATTTGGTCATTTCATGTTGTTGTTATGCAGAGGACAGCAAAGAAATGTACCAAAATGCAAAACGCTTGTGCAGAACGACTGTTTTTGCTCATTAAGCCTATTGTTTTGTGACTTTCTTGTAGTCGTCATCCTCATTGCTTAAGCTCCTATTGTGGAGCACTCAACAGTGAGGAGATAAATGAATTGAAGGTCTAGTTTAATATTCCACTTTAATTTGCTGTATGAATCCTTTGAGTTGTCATTGTAAGAAACAGGAAAAGCCTTTGTAGGGCTACCGTTGCCACTGTGTGTAAGCAGGAGAAAGGAGGCAAACAAAGCAACCTTTGTTTTGTGTGTGGACTGATAGCATTTCACTCTTGCATACTGCCTTTCAGAAGTCTGCACCCTCTCCCCAGCCTGCACAGTATGTCCCAGTGGTTGCAGCACAACCTTTTTCTCCGACGTCCATGCGACCTCCTGCAGTTCCTGGTGGACCGTTTCCTCCTCAACAGCTGATGATGGTGGCACCACAGCAGTTTCCCATGTACAGAGGCAAACAGCCTTTCAACAAACGTTAGTTTGAGTATCATGTTTTGTAGTGTTATTGTGTGTACCTTAATTGCTCTTTTGCTGTCATAATGAACAAAAAAAAAAAAACAATTTCTCATGCCATGATATCAGCATGGATATTCTCCCCATTAGTGTCCATACAGTTCATATGCTACTAGAAGGGAGAATTTGTCTGAGTTTCAGTTTCAGTTTCAGTTTATTCGCACTTATTCAAACATAATATTAGCGTACAAGATTAGAAAAAAACTAAAAGAGAAACAAAGCTACAAGCAATTGCAAAAAGAGTTGAGACACTCACTGTCAATAACCGTACATTGTGTGTCATACAAGTTACTACATTCCCAACCCCCCTCCCACCCAACCAAAGTTGTGTTGATCTCCACTTGGGATTCAAACAAAAGGATATCAACATTGAAAAAGGGGAGGGGGGATGGACGGGCATTGTGCCTTTTCTGTTGAACTGGAAAGGGGTTTTAGTTAAAAAGTGAATTTTTGATTCAGTGTCTTAACCTTTTTGCAACTTCTTGTAGCTTACATGTACCTTAAGTGCAGTAAAATGGGCAACAAATTTGTGCAAGTTTCAGCGCAACATTGTTGCGGTACAAGTTGAAGAGTGATGTCAACCATTTTACCACCCGCACGAGCAACTTGTCGCGCAACAATTTTTGTTTCATGTTGCAGCGACATGTTGCAGAAAGTAGAACAGCCTTCTTCTTTGCACAACAAAATCGGGGAGTGTTGCACAAGTGGTAACCGGGCAACATCACGCTAACTCGTATCACAACAATGTTGCGTGGAAAGTTGCATGAATTTGTTGCCCGTATTACCTAACCTTTGGGCATTAATTTGGAATAGTGCGTAGTGGCCAAAGGAGCAGAGCTTTCGAGTTGGCCACTACCACAGTGCAGTTACTAGTGAAGGGCGGTTATTTACAGAATATACACACTGAAAATCAAGGCATTCCAACTATGCCGATCATTGCCTTCATTGTCGTGACCTGTGTGTTTGATCAAGCAGTGACATTGTAATTAGAAAGTAGATCCTGGTCACTGCTGGGTTTGAAACACTTAAGAAACACCAGTATATGTTGGGAGAATAAGAAACTACAGTGGAGTGTTTACAATGCTGTTTTGAGTTCTCCTTAACTGTTCTCAGTATTTCCATTCACTAGTCAGAAATATTGAAATCATGTCTTCAAAAATATCCCATGCTAAAATGAATTAGTGCATTCTTTTTCTGGTAACTAGTTTTCAACCAGGCTGAATACATGTCATCCCAAGGGGGTAAGGTTATTTTCTGGAATCACATGTTTTGTTTTCCTTCTTAAATACTGTTGCACTTTACTGATGAGACTTTCTGTTAGCAGCCAGAAGCCAGTCCTATGGTGGCCGTGAACAGGGAGACTCATCACCATTCATTTCTGCTGCTGCTGCCACAGGAAGCCCAATCATAACCCCTGGAGGCACATACCCTCAACAGGTTTACATGCCACCACCACAAGTCGCTTATGTGCAATCACCTGCGGGAATGGTGCCACAGCAGGTGGTGCAACAGGTAAGCCAATTTTGTTGTGAAGTGTCCTCTGCTTCCCCATGGGGTCAACCCCTGGGCTAACCAGGGGGATTGTATAATCATTTAAGCAAACTTGAGGAATTGTTCCCAGGTTGGGGGTGGGGTCTTGCAAGACAAATTCTCTCTTAATGAGGTGTCTCTAAGCAGAAAAACCCCCTGGCATCCTTTACAAACTTGTGAATTCCCCCACCTCCTGATCTTTGATCATAAAACAATGTTGAGATTTTCCCTCGCCCTTGGGGGAAGAATCCCATCCAACTCCTTGTATTCCCCCACATATCTCCCTGGTTGGCCGAATGATCAACCCCACGAGGAAGCCAGTGACATGTGCATAAATAAACAGAAAAGTTGATTACAATTCAACCCTATCACCTAAGGAAGACCATAGTTTGGTAAGCAGTGGAAGTGTCACAATCCACATCTGGATCTATAACATGTAAGCCATAATTGCAAGCCATGTCATAGTAAAATTACAGTCATGGGGTTAAGACTTATGAAAGTTTAAAAGAACTTGAATCTGCTGAGAAAAACCTGCAGATCTTGCACTACATGTTAAATAAATAAATGCCAAAAGTGATCAGTTTTAGTGTATGATTCTTAGTCATTACCGCCATGTCTAATTTGATTTTTCCACAGTATGTTGTGCCTGCTGGACATGCACATCCCAGATTCATTGCTCCGGTTTGTTCTCACTTTAAACTACATTTTATCCATAGTAGTGGTATACATATCTAGCTCACTCTTGCAGCTAAACAGTTAGTGTGTGATGATGTCCTTGTGCAGAGTTTGGGTGCTGTCCATGTTTGTGAGAATCATCCTGTCAATAATGTTCATTTTTTGTCAACAATATTATGCCATTAGAGCTCAGAAACTAGTTATGTTATTCCCATTTTGAAAAAGTCATTTAACTTTGATGGGTTGCTGTTCCTCTGATTAGTCACATAATATATTGTTGTTGGTGCAGTAGAGGAAATTTCATACTGTCTTGAAGAAAGGTGGATTTACAAATATCTGCACAGCTTTAACCAAGTTAGTGAGATTCCTGACAATGGTTCTTAAAAAGATGCCCAGTGAATATATAAACGTCATAACCATTTCTTTAAGTCGATGTTTATCAAAGGTGAAGAGAATAAATTTTGTTTGATTAAATTCCTGTAGGTATCATCACCAGCGGGTGGTGCCACTGTTCCCATGTCACAGACATACCAGGATGGAACCCATGTGCCAGTTTATGGTAAGTTTGACCCCCCATACTTGTTTAATTTGTGTGGCAATTTCTTTAGGTTAGTTTCCTTCGTCATTACTCCCGTTGAAATCACTGGTGATCCTTGTCATCTGATTGGCTCTCAACAGT
>JAEMWC010000482.1:27500-72500 GCA_016490735.1 Pachyseris speciosa
CAAGTTTAACTAACGTTTGCTTATTCTTCGATTTTATTTTGTTCAACTTCGCGCTTTATCTCCTAAAAGTATTCGCCCCCCCCCCCCCCCACCCCCTCTCCCCTCATTTATTTTGCAGTAGTTGGGGATTGTGCGCCAATAGTGTGTTTACATATTTTGTAGTGTATTTTTATCTTTTCGGTTTATTATGTGTACTGTAGTCAGTCTGGGCATAGTTCATAGAGGGAACTGGTTATGAAACCTAGCAAAGTTCTTTGTTATATGTTTTTGTTTGCTATTTTGGGGCTTGACCGTGCACAATAACAATAGGTGGTTATCGCGTGCTCATGCAACTAGCCAATAAAAACGTTTCGATTACGTAATTTATGCATAGTAAATGAGTGCAAAACAAAGAAATGTGCCCGGTCATGGGCCTTCCAACATAAATCTTAGCCTCTTTGTTTTGCTCCTTTGATGTTTGCCGGGTTTCCTAACCATCTCCCTCTTTTAACTATGATCTAGGAGAGAAGATCATGTAATCTGGAAACAAGTTATAAAGCCGAAATCTATGACAAAAGATAAACTTGAATAGGTCAGGATACATAAGCAGCAGAATTACAGGGGAAAGTTGAAAAGTATGGGAATCTTTGAGGGCGGATGCAAATTGTAATGAATAGTAAACGGCGGGTGCGGGGAAGGGGCGGGGTTGTTAAAATTTTAGAAATTTTATCAGGACTTTCAATTGAACAGTCGCTATGTATTATTTATATCACCTAGGGCTACCTCGTTCCCAGGGCTTTTCTCCGCGGAGAGGAGGGTGGGCGAGAAAAGACTTTCAAACATTTTCAAACACCAAAAAAAACTGTAAGACCTTTAAAATTGCAAAATTGCTTTACAGCTCAACTGTTGATAACAATAATTATAACAACTGTAAAAATATATTTTAAAAAGAAGAAGAAAAAGAGAGACGCAAAAAAAAAAAAAAAGAAAGAAAGAAAAGAAATAGGTGCTAATAGCAGGAGCTTTTACCATTTGCACGAAATAACCAGCTGGAATGGAACGTTCGCTATGGTACTGGCTTTTCCTGATAAAGCGGTTTGGCTGGTCTGAGAGCCTTAACCATTTGCACAAAAAAACGGTCGGAATGGAACTCTCCCAATGGTACTGGCTTTTTCCGTCATAGCGACCGAAAAGCTCACGAAAACGGACCGGGGCGAGTATGGTTTGACAAGAGGTACAGGATTTTCCGGTCATTTCGGTTGGAATGGAAAAAGAGGATACGTCTGAGGATTTCCATGCATCTGTTCCGGAAACTTTCCGGTGGAATGAGCTGTACTTTTTGAATTTCCAACCGGAATCTTCGGTTTTAGTTGACAAATGGTTAACGACCCAGGAGCCAGGAGCGCTTGCGCAGAAACGCCGGAAGTGAGATTTGTGGATGAAACACAGGACGACGAACGACAGTTTTAGACCCGGGCGTTCTACGAAGCCCGAGTAACGAAATTGAGGCCAGGATACTCAGCAGAAAAGGTAGAAAATGGCGGAAAGAGTGGAGAATCTTTCCGTGCTCAGCCGGCTTGGTTTGGCTCTTAATCGTCTTAAGTTTCCTTCTTTCTGTTTGAAGCCTCTTCAAGTGAAGTGCTTTGAATGTTTGCTATTTAAAAGGCCTTGATGTCATAGCCGCTCTTCCTACTGGTTTCAGTAAATCGCTACTGTTTCAGCTCCTTCCTGACTTCTTGCCAGTCAAAAGCGAGAAAAACTTCGTGCTCGTTGTATGCCGTTCAAACTCAATAATGGAAGATCAGTTGAAGGTTTTGAAAGCTAGAGGAGTTTCTGTCGGTGTACTGGAGTTTGATGAGTCGTTCGATAGCGAGAGTCTGTTCCGTTCAGAAAATGACGGCCCCGAAAGAGAAAGCCCTGTCGATGAGTTGCGGTTGAAGAGTCCTAGTAAGAACTTAGTGGAAGGAGACATTTAGATAATCTTCTCGCATCCAGAGGCTCTGTTGAGTAATGAGGGACGGGAGCTGATGGAAACCAAAGTTTTCAAAAGAAATGTCGTTGCTTGCGTCGTTGACGAAGCACACTGTGTGGAAATATGGTAAGGTGTTACTTAAGAGGCCCTGCCAGGGTAAATTCCGACAAGCGACATGGCCTAAAAAGTAGCGACAGCACTGAAAATGAAATCCCGACAGGCGACATCATTCCCGGCAAAATTCCGACAGTGGCATCAAGGCCGACACGGGAGATTTTAAAATTCAGACAAGCGACACGGGACCCTCCGCTGGCAGGGCCTCACTTAAGCCGCTGTTACAAGTTGAAACTTTTAGCGGAAACTTGTGTGCAATGGCGTTGCGAAACAAGTTTCAGCAGGCGTTGCACCGTGTAACATGGTCGGTTTCTTAAAACTTTTTCGAACTTCCGTTGCGAGACAAGTTTCACGAAAAGTAGAACCACTTTCTACCTCTGCAACGGTCGCAACGATCGCAATGGTGATGAAAACAAGAGTTTCACCATGTAACACCACTTCATGAAACTGGTCTCGCTCGGTCTCTCATCGCCATTTGAGCTAAAAATTTCAACGTGTAACAGCGACTTAACTGTAGCTGTACATTCATTTTTATGTGACTCCTTTGTTCAACTTTTCTTGTAGAATTCAGCAATGTCTGTCAATGTTTGTTTCTGTATTTGCTCGGCCCCACTAGCCTTTGTGCTATAAATATCACCGAGGGTAAATAAAGGTTATTATTATTATTATTATTATTATTATTATTATTATTATTATTATTATTATGATGTTGTCTCAACTGCTCAGACACATAATAACATAACGATTGTTATTCGGTGCATGATATGGATGTAGGTGCACATTGATTGTTTTGGCCTCTCCGTTTTATTTTAGTTGTCTTAGTATGAATGTCTTCCAAAGCAGTGGCTTTTGAATTATTTGTCATCTGTTGGTCAGTCAAAAGGCTGCTGTTATCATTTGTGTACATACTAATGCAGGTAGCAGCCAATTTTGTTACAAGGGCTTGTGGAGTAGTCAGATGGTTTGACTGATAGCAATGAGTGACGAATTGTTTCTCATTGTTATACTAGTAACACAAGTAACTGTGTAACAATGACTGTAAAATTTTTGCACCAAACCCTTCAATAATTGTTCTATATACTTAGTAATGTGACGTCACCTTTTATTGTGTTTATTTCAATCCCAGTATCTGTTTTTCTCGAAATTATGCGCAAAGAATTTAGAAGGGAATTTAACGACCTGTCAGCAGTCAGAGCATTTTTCGCTGGACATTTGAAATCTGTTGGACCAGGAAACTCAACTGAGACAGACACGCTTCAACTGCGCCTGTTGTTTTGCCAGGAAATTGAGAAAAATCTCGAGAAGTATAGTTCTTTCGTGAACTTCAACGTGAAAGACGAACTGAAGAGATTTTCGGAATCGGGATGGTTCAATAGTTGCTTGGGAGACCTCTGTGTTTATGGATGTAGCAGCCTGTTGGAGATTCCAGTGATTGTGATCACTTCTATTCCTGGGTCACCGGTTCTGTGAATGGTCCTATGTTATGGAATAGCCTTCCCAACAATATTAGAGAAACTGAATTTTTAAGCACCTTTAAGAAGTAAGATCAAAACATTTCTTTTTAAACGTTCTTTTCAAGGAGCATTTTAACTCTTTTTATTATTATTGAATTATTTTCTTGTGAATATGTATATTGAGTAGTTATTTAGACTATAGACTTTCGTATAGTTTATCTATTACTATTATTTATTATTTTCATGTATTATTATCATATATATTTCATACGTATTATTACTGTAAAGCGTTACTGGTTTTTTAGTAGAAATAACGCTATATAAATAAAGATTATTATTATTATTATTATTCTAATATTTGTGCCATCCACGCTGCGAAGTACGCGTTCAATCTACATTGCGTATAATCATTCCTCCCAGGTCATTACGATGGAACTAAAGGTGAGTTACCTTTTGTATTCAGAACTCCTAAGTACCTGAAAAGTACAAAGTTGTCATTGCTCCCGCGAAATTTTAACACCTGTTACTTCGAGAATGAACGATGTGAAGGACGTTTACGGATACTAGTTGGATATTAGATGGTTGCCCTGATCAATCCTGTTAGTGGGTTGTCGTAAACTACATTTTAATAATTCTTTCACTCTCATTTGCAAATGTCCCCGTATTTTTACTTGAACTTTCCCCATTTTTCTTAATTATTTTCATGTCTAGCTATTGACAATTTCAACACTTGTGAAAAACAGGCCCCAGGTCGAAAGAAGAAGGCATGCAATTACGGCTTGTTCTTGAAACAGAAAGAAGAAGAAGTTCCTAGCTCCTGTGAAAGTTTTCAGTGTTCCTGTGCCAAAGCAGGTAACAAGTGCTCAAGAGAATGTCGGTGTATCAACTGCAAAAATTCTCCATTAGTAGAGATGCGGGCGTGGGATGGTTTGGCAAAGGGATGCTCATGTGGCCTAACAAAAAAGCAAGATCCTCATTTTGTTGCATGTAAAGACCTGAAAAGAAAGTCCAAGTGCCCATGTCTACGCCAAGGAGTGTTTTGCTCGGAATTTTGTAAATGTTTCAGCTGTGGAAACAAAAATCCGAACCGAAAGTCATCTCCCTCAAGCACAGAAGTTGTTTGTGAAGGTGAGCGTAGGAAAAGGCCTAACCCCGAGACCCATACAAACGCACAAAAGGGGCAACATTTTTGGCTGAAAAAGGATTTGATCTAACACCCGGTCCTTAAACAACACTGGAGACGGTAACCATATTGGTTATTATTGAAGTGTTGACCATGTGCAGTTTCCAGGTAACCTCCAAAAATGTTTCTAACTTGTATAACTTCGTTGCTTGTTGTTGTTTATGCTCCACATTCAGGCGGGTTACCACTCATTGGAACAGAAAAAATTCCCTTACATCTCCCTGAGTTTTCACGGTGGACAAACCAGTTTTCGCTGACAAACCAAGGCAAATCTTTGGACAATAAAACCGGCAGTGAAGCTCACAGAACGCAAATCCTTTGCAGGAATTTTTTGAAACTAACAAGGAAAGAATCCCCGTCCTAAACCTGATGTCTAGCCAAAAGTAAAATTCCCTGACTTTTGACTGACTTTCAGGTAGAATTTCGAATTTCCCTGACCCGATACATAATTCCCTAACTTTTCCCTGATTTTGCTCTTGGGAAAATCTGTTTTCCATGACTGTGGCAACCTTGACATTTAAAAACATTTGATTTCCTGGTTTATCTTGGTATCATAATAAGCAAACACTAGATTCTTGACCAGTTTCATTTCCTGACTGTAACAATACACAAAGTACGGAGTATTTGCTATTTTGCGAAAAAAGTCAAGCGCTTTTACGCGACTTATGTTGTTGTTGCTTTTATCCATATTGCCATATACCGGCCGACCACGATGGCTTCATACTGCAATTTTAGTATAAATGGTAAGAGTTGGCGTCCGCAATATCAAGAAAATTCGGTTTTACAGGCATTGCGGGTGAAGCACTATTTTGGTTTAAAGCTTTAACAAGTGTTTTCGTAGAGGAGTTACTCATACAGTGCAACGATGTCAATTAGGGCCACTTGAGTTTTATTTCAAACGAAATAACTAATTCCACCATAAAAATAATTTTCATCCTTGCGATAAAATAACGATGTAACCAGTTGAGTGCATGGCAACCATCCATTCAAAGTGTTCGGGCTGAGTTCAAGCTATATTGTTGGCTCGTTTGTCGTTGTGCTGTTAAGTGACCGACATTTGAATGTATACAGCAGCCAATCAGAGATTCTTTTCCAACGGCTAACATTCACGCTGCTCTAACATGGGTGGTGAGATGACAAAGATACTCAGATCTTAATTTTTCAAAACCGTGCTAAGGTTGACTGAAAACTCTTAAAGTCATTGCGCTTTCAAAACAAAACAAAACAAAACAAAAACAAAATTTATAGCCAAGTCTCGACTCGAGGCGAAAAGATGTTTCTTCTTTTGGTAGTTGATTTTAAGTATTCTTCATTTGCGATCAATTTATCATTGAAAATTTTCAAGAAAACATATGAAAGGTTGTATTGCTTGCGTTGGATAATTCGATTAGTTTTGCGGTTGACTAACGGTGGACTACGAAGTGTTAACAACCCACTAAGCATTAGAATTCTGGATTTAAATGTGTTATTTCAAGATATGGGTTTTTCCACTACCTGATTACAGCGTGGGTAGTTTGGGCCTCCTTACACTTCGATTAAATCATCGTTCATTCCAAACGTTTTGCAGATTTTTGTACAGAAACAATGGCGTTATCATAGAATCGTTGCTATGTCAACGAGCGTAGGAAACTTATTGCAGTGATTAATTATACAAACCTAAGCTTTCTAATGGACAACAATAAGCCTTTCTTGCCTTTATTTTCATCAGAATATTTCGGGTCTAAATACAAAAGTATATTCTAACGACCTTACTGAAAGAAACGCTATCAAAAATGTGCGATGCAAAATGCAACATAACAACAGCAACAACAACGATTTACAACGATTTAGAACTGATCAGTCAAAAATTACCACAATGATTTCTTAGGTTTATAATCTTCTCAATTTAATTCAGTCTGGAGGAAAAAATGCCAGGGTTTGGTAAAATCTTCGATGACGTACTTCCAAACGTCAAGCCCTCGGACGAGTAGTATCAATGACACACTGTTGAACATCACGCGGCAAGCGGCAACCAAAAACGCCAAGCCTATAAATAATGCTCGACTAATATATCCCATGCAGACTACAAGACTACAAATTAAATTTAGATTTGTTGGATGGACTACTTTCAATGGTTTATTTTCTTTCACCCATATAAAAACAAACTAAAATAAACTATTGAATCTAGCATTTAATAGTATCTTTGCAGAGACTGGGTGTTACAGTATTACGAGCCATACAACGAAAGGTGGTCGCACAGGCAGGTTATTATTTCAATAAAGCTACGGTGAGATTAAAAGGAGGTCGTCATTCCTCGACGCACAGGTAGTAGGTCAAATATTTAGAAGGATTTGCACATGTATGGCTTGCTATTTAATTTTCAAAGGGGCGCTGAGAAGCCAGCTTTCTTACACTTCCATCGTTTCCGTTATTGCACAACGATTAATACCGAAATACAGACTACCAATTGTTATCTGCCCAAAGGGTTTTTTTTTTTTAACAATTGATACTTGTTAGTGCAAGTGTCGTGAAGGCAAGTACCAGACCCAGGTGCACCGAGTAATTCGAAGCCCCTATCACGTCACGTATATGGAAGCTGAAGGAGAGTGGATACTGTTACCACAGCAAGTGGACTTAAACACTAAGCAGAAGAATTTCTTCCTGACTTGTTTGGGTGTAAACTACACTTTTATACAAGAGTAAACATGGGTTTACAAGAGTTTACATGGGTATACAAGAATATACAGGGGTATATAAGAGTAATCAGGAGTATGCATGAGTATACAAGAGTATACAGAAGTATACGTGGGTATGCAAGAGTATACATGGGTATACAGGAGTGTAAAGGGGTATAAAAGGGTATACATGGGTATACAAGAGTATACAGGGGTATACAGGAGCATACATGGGTATACAAGGGTGTACAGAGGTATAAAAGGGTATACGGGTGTATACCCGGGCATACAACAGTATACAGAACTATACAGGGATATACAAGAGTATACAAGAGTACACAGGGGTATACATGGGTATACATGAGTGTACAGGGTTATACATGGGTATACAAGAGTATACATGGGTATACAACAGTATAAAGGGGTATACACGGGTACACAAGCGTGTACAGTGCTATACAAGGGTATACAAGAGTAAACAGGGGTATACAAGGGTATACAGGGGTATACAAAGGTATACAACAGTGTACAGGGGTATACAAGAGTATACATTGGTATACAGGGGTATACATGGGTATACAGGGTATACAAGAGTACACATTGGCATACATGGGTATACAGGGGTATACATGGGTATACAAAAGTATACAGGGGTATACATGGGTATCCAGGGGTATACGTTGGTATACAGGGGTATACATGAGTATACAAGAACATACTGGGGTATGGAAGAGTATACAGGTATATATGGGTATCCAAGAGTATACAAGAGTATACGGGGGTATACAAGAGTATACAGGGGTATACAGGGGTACACAAGGGTATTCATGAGTATACATGAGTATACAGGGGTATACAAGAGTATACAGGGGCATACACGGTATACAAGCGTGTACAGGGGTATAAATTGGTATACAGGGGTATACGTTGGTATACAGGGGTATACACGGGTATGCAAAAGTATACAAGGGTATACAAGGCTATACAGGGGCATACATGGGTAAACAAGAGTATACAGGGGTATACAAGAGTATATAAGGGTATACATGGGTATACAAGAGTATACAGGGGTATACACGGGTATACAAGCATGTACAGGGGTGTATTTGGGTATACATGGTTATACAGGGGTATACATGGGTATACAAGAGTATACATGGGTATACAAGAATACACAGGGGTATGCATGGGTATACTAGAGTGTACAAGGGTATACAAGGGTATCTAGGGGTACACATCGGTATACAAGAGTATACAAGGTATACATGGGCATACATGGGTAAACTAGAGTGTACAGGGGTATACGTAATAATTCTAAATACATTATAATAACGGATACATGAAGCACCTACCAGAGTGCGTTCCGTGTCCGTTCCGTGACGGTCACCTTTAGCGCCGCCATTGCTTTTTCTTTGCGATATGGAACAGCGTTCCAGGGAAGTATCCGTTTATTTTCATTTCTGCAGCGTCAAATATTTCTTAAATGTGCGAATAAGAGCGTCTAGAGGTGTATTCTATCATGAAAGCCATAGTATTATCTGCCTGCGTAGTTTAATTACTGATTCATCACGAACGAAATTGGCTCGTGTTGTTCCTGTTGGTTCCTGTGTTCAAGTCTGGTGACAAAATTTTACTTTCTAATTACAGACCTGTTTCAGTCCTACCAATTATCTCGAAGTTCTTAGAAAAGGTTGTGTACAGTCACTTATTCAAATATTCAGAAAAGTATGAAAATGCGAGGTTGCGATAGTTGCAAATCCTTTTTTGGATTTTGCGTTCCATTCGGTCGCGAAATCTGGTGAATCTCGGATCAAAAATCCATTTTTGGATTCGCCAAAAGGAACACACCCAGTGTTTCAAATCCCCAGCGGCAATATTGTTATACATTGAATACGTTCCTTGAGTAAGGCTACTAAGAATAAATAACCCAGGAGCTCCTCTTTTAGGCTTGGCAAAATATATTAAAGGATATAAAACGTTTTCTATGCGGGAGCACAATTTCATTTCGCCCGGTTCATTGTATCTTGAATCGTTTTCTAACACCGTGAAGTAGCTACTTGGACAATCTCTGGAAAACAATTTGAAATATTTTTGTGAAAACACAAAAAGATGTGATGCAGTCTGTAAGGTATAACAAGGACTAGATCAATTTAAAAACAGTCTGTGCTCGATGGAGTACACAATTGTCAAGGTAGCAAGTACATGGCCAGAAATCTCGGACATCACCTTTCGTGCGACTTACATTCGTGCAGTTGTGTAATGGCCTTAACCGCTGATTTCAGCAGTGACCTCCGGGCTCATGTTTTTAGGACAGATCGAGGGGTGAAATTCAAATATGTTTATCGTCAAATGAATGCCGCTGGCTGAAGGTATTGCCACAACGAGCAATGGCGGACAAAATCCACGAAAAAAGCTATCGAACGATGCCTTTTCAGGGACATTTGGGGCACATTTGGTCGAGATATCGCTTGTTGAACTCAGAGCACGAACTTCCGGTTTACATGTATTGTACATCGCAGCTTTACTTCCTTTTTATCATCGAAATGGAACGGGTTAGTTTTCTTGAATTTCCTCGAGAATCACGTTGTTTATAATACCAAATATGCAGGATTTGCCTGCGAGAATACGGTGCTAAGAGCGAGACTTTGTTGTCTTCTTCTTCATGGAACGGACGTGGATCTGCGTGACATGTCGACCTTCCCGTGGTCTTATTTCATTTTGTACGGTTTTTAGCAGTCGAAAAGAAAGGTGCGTTTACAAGCTGAAGATCTGTTTTTTATTCTGAAAATAGCGATCTAACTGCATTTTTTGACTCGATTTTGGCAACTTACATAGCGACTTTAGATTTCCGATTATTTGCTAGGAAATATATTGTTTTCGCTTCTTTTTTCACTGATTTATAAGGTTTTGACTGGAGCTGAAATTGCAAATTGACATCCTTCCGAAAGAAAGGTATGGAATTCGTTTTTCCGGTAGATTTTTTCACTACAATATCGCTGAAATGTTTTTGAATAACGCTCGATTTTGGCAAACGGAAAAAGGTATTAATTGTGCTTGTATTGTCCGTAACTCCATCACTTCTCATATAAAGCTTTGTAATTTCGTACGCCATTGTTGATATTGATTGGGAAAAGCCGCTACTACCGTGCGAAATTTTCGGCCATGAGTAAAATGATTTTAACCAACTTTCTAACGTCGACTAGAAAGATGAAGCAACCAGCTGCTATTACAGCCCCGAACTCAGGCCGAAAATGGATCTTTGTCAGGAGTGTAGTGAAGATGAATACGGTCCTCAGAATCCCCATTCCTTTGTGCAGTGGTTGACAAATAGAGAGATAAATTTTAAGAACTGAAATTTAAATTGTGTGTGCTGGGCAGAGGATGCTTTTGTTCACCCGTAAGTGTAGCAAGTAAGAAAATGATTTCAACCAGCTGCTGTTACAGTCCCAAACTAGAACTCAGTCAAAAATGGATCTTTGTCAGGAATGGAGTCACGAATCCTCATTCCTCTTTACAATGCTTTAGAAATAGAGATAAAAAAAATGTTCAGGACTGAGGAGTGTATCGGTAAGGTATCATGCTTAACAAAATACAAAACCGGAATTCAAGGTCTCCGATTGAACATTTTCATTTTAAAATTAACAGTCAGAACAACACCCTACTAAATGTGCATAGTTAGGTTAACTTTTCATTAAAAAAACGCTTTTAAATTTTTACCACTTCTGGTGAACTATATCCGTTTGTTTTAAGATAAACAGTCAGCTACGATTTTCAGGAAAATGCCAACAGCTCACGAAAGATGCCTCCGTTTTACTGTAAAAACTACCCCATAAATTTTCTCGGAATTAGAAATTTTTCGACCAGAAAGGAAAAAGTGATAGAGGGATAACGGAATGGATAGGAATCCCCCTGATAGTCACACCGAAAGGAAACCACATATGTGAGGTCACACCTTTTTACTGGATTTATTTCTTTCATTTTTGCTTCTTATGTAAAACCGTTAAATTAACGCTATGATGAGGCGGTTCAACGGTCATTTGCATGGCTTATTATTTTGAGATTGTTTCAACCGAACCCTCATCCCCGCTATCATTCTACTATATTTTGTGCAAATTTAAGGACAAGTTGGAAGCTACCGAGTTTCCTTAGAAAACATTATGTGGAAAAGGAAAGTCGCTTGGAGATATCGCCTCAATTGTAACAAAAAGGACAAGTGATAGCTGAGTTAATCTTTTGTCTCACGATTGAGTCACAAAGATGTAGATCGCGACGTTTCGACCGCTATACTGCTGGTCTTTACCAGGCGATGGTGTCGACTGGCTGCATGTGAGTATAAGAAGCACCGTGGCTGGTGGTGATTTGTGCGTTTCGATCCTCGCTTAGGCTGTTGTTGATTGGAGGATCCTCCAATCAACAACAGGAGGATCCTTCAATCAATAACAGCCTAGGCGAGGATCGAAAACGCACCAATCACCACCAGCCACGGTGCTTCTTATACTCACACGCAGCCAGTCGACACCATCGCCTGATGAAGACCAGCAGTATAGCGGTCGAAACGTCGCGATCTACATCTTTGTGACTCAATCGTGAGACAAAAGATTAACTCAGCTATCATTTGAAACCACGATGACGAACACCTTTCATAATATTAAAAAGGACAAGGTTTGCAGCATGCGCTCATAACAGACGTGGAATTTTAGTAGGATTCTAACAAAAAATTAACCACATATTTTGTCGCGTTTGAACAAGGAGGAACGGGTAGTTGTGCTGCAAAATTCCATCCACGTCGCGACATGAGAATATTAAGATTTTTCCTTTCTTTTGCTCAATTCTAGCAACCAACCGTAAATTCGAAACTGAACTTCTCCCGTTCAACCAATACGACACGAAAACTTCTAAGCCCAATTACAACGTATTACAAAGTATTTTAATGTTCGCATTTGATTGCCAAATTAAACAAGATCTCCTTTGGGGAACTCCCTTTACATTGCGTCTTCCTGCTAAAACGTCGGTGATTGGTGTATATTTTCGTAGCAACTAGTTAGTAATAATTATAGCTTAGAAAGTCGTATTTTTAGCTCAAATTTTAGCTCAAATTTTACCGATGAAGTCGCCTCTCTGCCTGATAATTAGCCAATAAGCACGCAACAAAGTCGACAGCCTTTTTTCTCTTTATTGTGGGTAACCCGCCTCACGATAAGAAGGCGCTAGCGTTCGTGATACCTGGGTATGTGATAGAGCACTATCGCAACATTTATTTTTGAGTTGTAATTCAGACAGTTTTACTTCATCCTCTGTTAGGTACGTTTATTAAACTTCATATGTAAAGCTTTATAACTTTTTGCTTTTACAAAACACTTCAAACATCAGTCGATTTATTTGCATTTAAACCCTTTTGCGCAGCCGTTATCATAGTGGGTGGAGCGTCGCCTGACGTCTCAGATATCAGCTGTGTAGTAATAGATATTTTCTTATTCAAATTCAAATACAAATGCAAGCATATCCGAGACATTCTCCACCTCTGTTGTAGCCTGTCCTGATCATAGAAGTTATAACAGCCGTTGATCCAGTTCACCCTTTTTGTTAGCAACTTTATTATGAATTCGGGGTATTTTCTAAATTCATTTTTGCTCCAGCTAACCTTTCCGTTTAGACAAGTGTTTTTAGTCTTTATCATCACATTTCTTAAAACTGCTCACGCTTAATAAGTTAAGGCGCACTTCCAAAACAGGTGCAAAAGCATGAAGCCCTCAAACTCAATTACCTGCCTTGTGCGCAGTTTTCCTTGTTTATACGATCACATAAAGTTTTCCTGTCATTTTAGTAATTTTCTCCTCATCAGTTGCGTACGTGCTGAAACTAGCAAACAGCTGAAGACGCGGCCATAAAGGATGTAAAAAATTTGCCCGGTTAGGTTGAATTTCATTTCCGAATTAGAGTATACAGTTAAATTAAGCTTGCTTGATTCCACATTCAAACTATTTTGATACTTCATACACTTAGAGAACACTTTGAAGCAATGCTGTCAACGTTGTACACGCGCACAAAAACTGAAATAAAATTGGTTTTGAACGTCAGACAATATGGTGACTTCTTGGCATGAAGATAAAATAGAACACGAAGTTTAAATCGTTCGTATCCGAGTGTCCTTTCAGAAGCAGTAATTATTAACATTTATTTCTGCTGTTTTTTTTAACTGTCGTTCAGTTTTAAAACAGCACAGTGGTAGTTTATTTATTTATTTATTTTTTGTTCAAGACGTTAAGAAAAGGAAATTTTGGAATTCTTTTCTTTAGGCTATTGCATGTCTTGTTGTGACTGTTGATCGACAAATGAGCGTCTGTCTTTCTAGGGACACGGGATCTTTCATAATGCACCATTTTATAACTGGTAAATTTTACATGTGAAACAGTTCGTAATAGTTAGCAGTTATCTTTAATTTGTCGTTAAATATCGTCTAAGCAAGCAAACAATACTAAAGCGAAACAATTTCTGACCAATGACGTCATCTATCGGCCCATTTTTCATAAATTAACATGCATCAAACTCGACTGACTTATAAATGTGAAGACTGCTGTTCCTTCTTTAATGTTGGGAAAATCGCCGACCGATAAGCGAGCATCACTGTCTTTAATGTGTGGTTAAGCGATGGACTTTTCTTGCCACATTTACCGTCGAGTTGCATTTGTAACAGTGATACTCCATTCAGTGTTAGGTAAGTCGTGAGTTTATCCTTGATGCCGAGCCCATTGCCGAGCCCCTGCCTTACCTTAGTATCGGTCGATTCATTTGTGACGTGATTTCCAACAAACGTTTGCTACCTTAAATTGACACGCAAACGCAAGCATTACCACCACATTCCACAATTTTGTTTTCACTTACCTTGAACACGGAAGTTGTAACAGCCGGCGATTCAACTTAAGTGTTTTTGTTAGCAATTTTAGCTTGCAGTCCTTTGTTATCAGTTTTCCTGAACTTTCTAGTGTATTCCACAATTCTATTTATGCTGTAGTTTACTTTGATGCTATAGTTTTACATTCTTGCCGGAAGAGGAATACTAAAGCCCATAGATCATTGGTTTTAAAATAGATTTCTCTTGCCTTATGTTCAAAGACGCTTGTCAGATCTCCTTTCTTACAAGATGACGTAAAGTTTCCTAAAATTTCGGTATTTTTTCCAGTCGCATCCGTGTTGAAATATTAGCAGTAAAATAACTCTGTAATGTTGAATTGGACTTTACAGTCACAATAGAATTTTTATCTTAACTACGTTCCATGGCCTCTTAAAAAATATTCTATGCAAACAAATTGTAAGTTTTTCTGCAATACGTGCCATTGCGGTAGAGCTTTTTTTTTTTACAACATTTTCTGAAATACAACCGTGCGCAAGCATAACCAACCTTTCATAGTCCAATTATCGCTCCGTTTCGTTTTTACACTCCAAGTTTTCACAGTTTGGGGTGAGACAACGATAGTTACGCAAGTTTTTGTGGTCACACGTAACATTTCCCGTATACATAGATAACTTGAAGTCGCATACTTGTTTTCAGCACATAGCTACTAGTGTATCGGTAAGACATCACGCTTGACAAAATGATTTCAACTAAAGTTTTCACGTTGCGGAGAAAGACGAAGCGATCAGCTGCTGTTACAGAGCCAAACCTCGGGCCAAACAATGGAACTTTGTCATGAATGGAGTTACGAATCCTCATTCCTCTTTACAATCTTCTACGAATAGTCAAATAAAAATATTCAGCACTGAATACTGTATCGGTAAGGAATCATTCTTAAAAAACAAAAAAGAAAAGCCCAAACCGAAATTCAAGATATCCGAGAGGACATTTTCATTTTAAACAGACAGAACAACACTTTTCTAAATTTGCATACGTGAGGTTAAATTTTTCAAATTTTCAAGAATAAATAACACTGAGATAAACACCAGTAACGCGCTCGTGGCTACAAGTTCAATAATTATCATATAGACCAGGGTGTCCTCTTCTCATATGCCGTATTTCTTCGACTAATCACCCTGGGCGTTTATTAAACCTTTGGACCTTGAGAGTGGGCGTTTATTCGAGGTGGTCGCTTATTGAATTTTCGCCCTTTTTCAGCAAGTGTGGTATGTTTAGTTTTCAACAAAACAAAAAATGGTAATAACAAAACGCGAAGATGGGAACACCGAGCAGAGCTATTACCACGAGGTTTGAGCGGGAGATATTGCGGCTGAAAGAACTTTGCTCCCACATCGACATTGGAGTTTTTAGAAACTTTGAGGAAAATTCCAACATGCTCGTAGACAATGAATTTTGCCCGGTTCATTGTATCTTGAAACGTTGTCTTACACCGTGAAGTAGCTGCTTCGACAATCTCTGGAAACGAATTTGAAATGTTGTTGCGAAAACACAAAAAGATGTGATGCAGTCTGTAAGGTATAACAAGGACTAGATCAATTTAAAAACAGTCTGTGCTCGATGGAGTATACGTTTAGTCAATCGTCACTGTAGCAAGTAGCAAAATAATTTCAACCAACATTCTGACGTCGCCTAGAAAGATAAAGGAACCAGCTGCTGTTACAGTCCCAAACTCAGGCCAAAAATGGATCTTTGTCAGGAATGGAGTCACGAATCCTCATTCCTCTTTACAATGCTTTAGAAATAAAGATAAAAAAAAATGTTCAGGACTGAGGAGTGTATCGGTAAGGCATAATCCTTAACAAAATACGCAAACCAGAAGATATTCGATTGGACATTTTCATTTTAAACTGAACAGTCAGAACAACACCCTACTAAATGTGCATAGTTGGGTTTACTTAAATTTTCATTAAAAAAATGTCGCCTTAAACTTTCACAGCTTCTGGTGAATTGTATCCGTTTGTTTTAGGATAAACAGTCAGCTACGATTTTCAGGGAACTGACAACAGCTCACGAAAGATGCCTCCGTTTTACTGTAAAAACTACCCCATAAATTTCCTCGGAATTAGAAATTTTTCGACCAGAAAGGAAAAAGTGATAGAGGGATAACGGAATGGATAGGAATCCCCCTGATAGTCACACCGAAAGGAAACCACATATGTGAGGTCACACCTTTTTACTGGATTTATTTCTTTCATTTTTGCTTCTTATGTAAAACCGTTAAATTAACGCTATGATGAGGCGGTTCAACGGTCATTTGCATGGCTCATTATTTTGAGATTGTTTCAACCGAACCCTCATCCCCGCTATCATTCTACTATATTTTGTGCAAATTTAAGGACACGTTGGAAGCTACCGAGTTTCCTTAGAAAACATTATGTGGAAAAGGAAAGTCGCTTGGAGATATCGCCTCAATTGTAACAAAAAGGACAAGTGATAGCTGAGTTAATCTTTTGTCTCACGATTGAGTCACAAAGATGTAGATCGCGACGTTTCGACCGCTATACTGCTGGTCTTCATCAGGCGATGGTGTCGACTGGCTGCATGTGAGTATAAGAAGCACCGTGGCTAATGGTGATTTGTGCGTTTCGATCCTTGCTTAGGCTGTTGTTGATTGGAGGATCCTCCAATCAATTACAGGGGGATCCTCCAATCAACAACAGCCTAAGCGAAGATCGAAACGATTAACTCAGCTATCATTTGAAACCACGATGACGAACACCTTTCATAATATTAAAAAGGACAAGGTTTGCAGCATGCGCTCATAACAGACGTGGAATTTTAGTAGGATTCTAACAAAAAATTAACCCCATATTTTGTCGCGTTTGAACAAGGAGGAACGGGTAGTTGTGCTACAAAATTCCATCCACGTCGCGACATGAGAATATTAAGATTTTTCCTTTCTTTTGCTCAATTCTAGCAACCAACCGTAAATTCGAAACTGAACTTCTCCTGTTCAACCAACACGACACGAAAACTTCTAAGCCCAATTACAACGTATTTCAAAGTATTTTAATGTTCGCATTTGATTGCCAAATTAAACAAGATCTCCTTTGGGGAACTCCCTTTACATTGCGTCTTCCTGCTATAACGTCTGTGATTGGTGTATATTTTCGTAGCAACTAGTTTGTAATAATTATAGCCTAAAAAGTTGTATTTTTAATTTGAAATTAAGTTCTCCCTCAGCAAACAAAGAATAAAATGGCTCAAATTTAACCGATGAAGTCGCCTCTCTGCCTGTTAATTAGGCTATAAGCACGCAACAAAGTCGACAGCCTTTTTTCTCTTTATTGTGGGTAAACCGTCTCACGATAAGAAGGCGCTAGCGTTCGTGATTCCTGGGTATGTGATAGAGCACTATCGCAACATTTATTTTTGAGTTGTAATTCAGACAGTTTTACTTCATCCTCTGTTAGGTACGTTTATTAAACTCTATATATAAAGCTTTATAACATTTTGCTTTTACAAAACACTTCAAACATCAGTCGATTTATTTGCATTTAAACCCTTTTGCGCAGCCGTTATCATAGTGGGTGGAGCGTCGCCTGACGTCTCAGATATCAGCTGTGTAGTAATAGATATTTTCTTATTCAAATTCAAATACAAATGCAAGCATATCCGAGACATTCTCCACCTCTGTTGTAGCCTGTCCTGATCATAGAAGTTGTAACAGCTGTTGATCCAGTTCACCCTTTTTGTTAGCATTTTTATTATGAATTCGGGGTATTTTGTAAATTCATTTTTGCTCCAGCTAACCTTTCCGTTTAGACAAGCGTTTTTAGTCTTTATCATCACATTTCTTAAAACTGCTCACGCTTTACAAGTTAAGGCGCACTTCCAAAACAGGTACAAAAGCATGAAGCCTTCAAACTCAATTAACTGCCTTGTGCGCAGTTTTCCTTGTTTATATGATCACATAAGGCTTTCCTGTCATTTTAGTAATTTTCTCTTCATCAGCTGCGTACGTGCTGAAACTGGCAAACAGCTGAAGACGCGGCCATAAAGGATGTAAAAAATTTGCCCGGTTAGGTTGAATTTCATTTCCGAATTAGAGTATACATTGAAATTAAGCTTGCTTGATTCCACATTCGAACTATTTTTATACTTCATACACTTAGAGAACACTTTGAAGCAGTGCTGTCAACGTTGTACACACGCACAAAAACCGAAATAAAATTTGTTTTGAACGTCAGACAATATGGTGACTTCTTGGCATGAAGATAAAATAGAACACGAAGTTTAAATCGTTCGTACCCGAGTGTCCTTTCAGAAGCAATAATTATCAACATTTATTTCTGCTGTTTTTTTTACTGTCGTTCAGTTTTAAAACAGCACAGTGGTAGTTTATTTATTTATTTTTTATTTCAAGATGTTAAGAAAAGGAAATTTTGGAATTCTTTTCTTTAAGCTATTGCATGTCTTGTTGTGACTGTTGACCGACAAATGAGCATCTGTCTATCTAGGGACACGGGATCTTTCATAACGCACCATTTTATAACTGGTAAATTTTACATATGAAACAGTTCGTAATAGTTAGCAGTTATCTTTAATTTGTCGTTAAATATCCTCTAAGCAAGCAAACAATATTTAAGCGGAACAATTTCTGACCAATGACGTCATCTATCGGCCCATTTTTCATAAATTAACATGCATCAAACTCGACTGACTTGAATGTTGGGAAAATCGCCGACCGATAAGCGAGCATTACTGTCTGTAATGTGTGGTCAAGCGATGGAGTTTTCTTGCCACATTTACCGTCGAGTTGCATTTGTAACAGTGATACTCCATTCAGTGTTAGGTAAGTCGTGAGTTTATCCTTGGTGCCGAGCCCATTGTAAAACCTGCCTTACCTTAGTATCGGTCGATTCATTTGTGACTTAATTTCCAACAAACGTTTGCTACCTTAAATTGACACGCAAACGCAAGCATTACCACCACTTCCCTTGAACACGGAAGTTGTAACAGCCGGTGATTCAACTTAAGTGTTTTTCTTAGCAATTTTAGCTTGCAGTCCTTCGTTATCAGTTTTCCTGAACTTTCTAGTGTATTCCACAATTCTATTTATGCTGTAGTTTACTTTGATGCTATAGTTTTACATTCTTGCCGAAAGAGGAATACTAAAGCCCACAGATTATTGGTTTTAAAATAGATTTCTCTTGCCTTATGTTCAAAGACGCTTGTCAGATCTCCTTTCTTACAAGATGACGTAAGGTTTCCTAAAATTTCGGTATTTTTTCCAGTTGCATCCGTGTTGAAATATTAGAAGTAAAAAAACTCTGTAATGTTGAATTGGACTTTACAGTCACAATAGAATTTTTATCTTAACTACGTTCCATGGCCTCTTAAAAAATATTCTATGCAAACAAATTGTAAGATTTTCTGCAATACGTGCCATTACGGTAGAGCTTTTTTTACAACATTTTCTGAAATACAACCGTGCGCAAGCATAACCAACCTTTCATAGTTCAATTATCGCTCCGTTTCGTCTTTACACTCCAAGTTTTCACAGTTTGGGGTGAGACAACGATAGTTACGCAAGTTTTTGTGGTCACACGTAACATTTCCCGTATACATAGATAACTTGAAGTCGCATACTTGTTTTCAGCACATAGCTACTAGTGTATCGGTAAGACATCACGCTTGACAAAATGATTTCAACTAAAGTTTTCACGTTGCGGAGAAAGACGAAGCGATCAGCTGCTGTTACAGAGCCAAACCTCGGGCCAAACAATGGATCTTTGTCATGAATGGAGTTACGAATCCTCATTCCTCTTTACAATCTTCTACGAATAGTCATATAAAAATATTCAGTACTGAATACTATATCGGTAAGGAATCATTCTTAAAAAACAAAAAAGAAAAGCCCAAACCGAAATTCAAGATATCCGAGAGGACATTTTCATTTTAAACAGACAGAACAACACTTTTCTAAAGTTGCAAGAATAAATAACACTGAGAAAAACATCAGGAACGCGCTTGTGGCTACAAGTTCAATAACTATCATATAGACTTTCTCTAAATCAAAAAATATTGGACCCGAAAAGAAAAAGTGATAAAGGGTGTCCTCTTCTCATATGCCGTATTTATTCGATTAATCACCCTGGGCGTTTATTGAACCTTTGGAACTTGAGAGTGGGCGTTTATTCGAGGTGGGCGCTTATTGAATTTTCGCCCTTTTCAGCAAGTGTGGTATGTTTATTTTTCAACAAAACAAAAAATGGTAATAACAAAACGCGAAGATGGGAACACCGAGCAGAGCTATTACCACGAGGTTTGAGCGGGAGATATTGCGGCTGAAAGAACTTTGCTCCCACATCGACATTAAAAAAACGTGGTGTTTGATTACATCGATATCAAAGGTTGCATAACGAAACTTGATACAAAGAAATCACAGCATGAATAGTAAAACTTGAAAACAAAAAAATTCGTTAATGAGTAACAGTCGCGCAAACGCACCAAAAATATAACGTGAAACGAAAGTAACATAAGGTGTCCTCAACAAAGGCCGTTAGTCTTTGGAAGAGGGCTTCTGGGCGCCCGTCATCCACTCTCCAAACACCGAACGGTCCGACAAAAGGTCAATTTCTTGGAGCTCATGCTCGGACAAATAGCGAATTATTGTCCAGTAATATCCCGGAATACCTTGGTGAAGAATTCGACCTCTATCCAGTCTGTTTGGAACATGATACACGCACATTTTGGCTTCCAGATCACGGGAGCTCACTTTCTGGATTTCGCCAAACTGCATTTAGAAGCTGACGAGCGCCCAGAAGCCCTCTTCCAAAGACTAATGGCCTTTTTTGTTATATTTTTGGTGCGTTTGCGTGACTGTCACTCATTAACAATTTTTTTGTTTTCTAGTTTTACTATTCATGCTGTGATTTCTTTGTATCAAGTTTCGTTATGCAACCTTTGATATCGATGTAATCAAACACCACGTTTTTCGATCAGTTTGGAGTTGCGCCATCTACGTGCTCGCTATTTACGACGCTATTTTTTTTTCTGTTATCGCTATCGGTTTGTTTCTTCTATCGCTGCCCTCTTAGGAGCAAGATCAAAGTAAGTTTTGTTATTATTTTTCTTTTAGTCGTGATTATCATATTTTCAAGATTTAATTATGTTCCATCAGTATCCTCGATTCATGTTTTGTATCTTAGCTAGTATTAGTTTACATAAGCCTTTTGTATCGTTTGCTTTCAGTTCGAACCACATGTCGCGTTCCCGAACCGAGTCCTTGTTCGTAAAGTATCGATCCGGAGTTCGCCGTGATCAACCACACAACTTCATGGTTCTGATTGCGGCTTTATTCCATTGATTGAAGTGTGCGGTGAGAACTAAATGTGCATTACGCAACGAAATAACCAAACGAAAGAAAATGATCAACGAACAAAATAATATTAAGCTGAAAGAAACAAAAAGGTGAAGAACTTACGTTATAATCCTTATACTCCTTATAGGGCGGGTAACATGGTAAAGATTATCAATGTCTCCGCAAGCGAATATCTCCGAAATATCTCCGCTGCACCTAGTGTCAAGTTTCATTGCGAAATACTAATTTAAGAAGAACTTGCTAATAAACATTAACTTAATAAGTGCGTAACGCAAGGCTTCTTATCCGTCACACTCCTCGCCCAAGGATGTCAGTCCTTGTGATAACAATGTTCTAATCAATAAAATCTTATAATCAAAGTTTCGATCAAGGTAAAATATAACTCAGGATATGTAATCTTCAAATGGTCATAGCACTCTGATACTGTCACTCTTCCTCTTCGCGTTTTAGTAGGAGGACGAAGCTGCCGATTGGGCGGTCATAGCTCTTCGCGTTTCCTTCCTTACAGGTCTTCACTTTGGCCCTCCGTACCTTGCCGTCCGAACTCCATGTAACTTCTTCTATCCGTCCTAATGGCCAGTCGTTTCGATGTGCGTCGGCTTCCTTTAAGAGCACGATGTCTCCCACGGACACGTTGCGTTCATGGGTCGTCCACTTGGGTCTCTTCTGAAGGTTTTGCACGTACTCCTTCCTCCATCTCACCCAAAACTGATCGGCCAGGTACTGGGCTTTTCTCTACCAGTTCCGCGCGTAGAGGTCTTGTCGAACGAATTGGCCAGGCGCAGGCGCAAGTGGGCGGGTCTTCATAGTAAGTAACATGGCGGGAGTCAGGGGCTGTGGTTCTTCTGTGTCGGAAGGTATTGTTGCGATTGGGCGGCTGTTGACAATTCCAGTAACTTCTGCCGTAAGCGTCACCAGTAGTTCGTGCGTTAGCTGGCAACGCCCTATCTTCAGTAGCATTGAGTCCAATACACGTCGGACCGTACCGATTTGGCGTTCCCACGCACCTCCAAAATGTGATGCATGGGGAGGATTGAACACCCATTCACAGCCTTGCTCTGCCGTGAACTTCTGGATCCGTGTCTGGTCCATCTCCAAGAGTGCGTCCTCTAACTGTGATTTTCCTCCCACAAAGTTAATACCCTGATCACATCTTATCTTTGCCACCGGACCGCGAATAGCAAAGAAGCGGCGCAGGGCGCAGATGAAGGAGCTGGCGTCCATCGACTCCAACACTTCGATGTGAATGGCGCGGCTACTTAAACAAGTGATGATGAAGCCCCAGCGTTTGGCGTTAACAGCACCTCCTCTAAGTCTCCTTGTTATGATCTCCCAGGGGCCAAAGACATCGAGTCCAACATTCGTGAAGGGTGGGCAAGCTTCCAATCGATCGATCGGTAGGTTCGCCATGTGTTGAGTTAAGGTGGGGCCTCTTAATCGTTTGCAAGTTACGCAGGATTCTATAAGCCTCGATATCATCCGATGAGCTCCAATTACCCAGTATCCACCCTCGCGGACGGCTCCGCTTGTGATTTGGCGACCTTGGTGATGCACCTTGTTGTGAAAATGCCGGATGACTAGCTCTGATAGGTGGTGTCCTTTAGGGAGGAGCGCTGGATGTTTCTCCTGCGATGTCAATGAGGAATTTCTGAGGCGACCTCCGACGCGAATGAGTCCATTTGGATCTAGGAATGGATCTAGAAGCAGCAGATTTGAATCTTTTGGAACCGTTTTCTTGTTTCCGTCTGCGGTTAGCGCCTTGAAATCGACAGGAAAGGCTTCTCTTTGCAGTGCTTTGATTGTAACCTGGCCGGCATGCTCCAGTTCGGCTGCTGATGGAGGGGAGAGGGGTCTTGTTGGCGTCTTTGAGTGTTTTCTCTCCTGGAATCCTTTTATTATTCGGATGAGGTTGGCTACTGCACGCTTCACGGACAGCCAACTGGAAAGGCGTTTAAATCTTGAACAGCCCAGATTTTGCAGTACCTGCGACTCTGTGGCGCAAACGGCTACTTCTCTTTTCACTTCCGGGTCGTTTTCGTCGAGTGGCATCCTCTGAGGTACGTCGTGAGGCTGAGGTAGTATGTTCCACAGGAATTCTGGTCCTAACAACCAGCGTGACTCTATCAGCTTGTCTGGAGATATGCAGCGGGTTGCTAGATCGGCTGGGTTGTTTGCGGTGTCGATGTATCTCCACTGTTGGGGATCCGTGGCGTTGCGAATAGTTTGGACGCGGTTGGCCACGTAGACGTAGAATCTCCTGCTTTCATTCTGAATATAGCCAAGCACGACCTTTGAGTCGGAGTAATAAATCTCGTCGTCAACTTCAACATCGAGTTCTTTGCGAATCATCCTTACGGCCTGGGTGGTTAGGACTGCGCTGCACAGCTCTAGTCTTGGGATATTTGTTGAGTGGACTGGTGCAATTTTGGAACGTCCGTACAAAAGGGAGACGCTTATTTCTCCTCCATTGTCGAACTCTCGTAGGTATACAGCGGTTCCTATGGCCTCCTTGCTCGCGTCGGAAAATGCGTGGATCTCTCTTCGCTCGACGGTGCCAAATCCTCTGCGGTGGTAGCATCGAGGGATGGATACCTTTTCTAGGTCGGGGAGAACGTCTCTCCGACGACGCCAGCGTTGGTTCATAATTTTCGGGAGCGGGTCGTCCCAGCCAAGAGGGTTGTCGTTGTTTGCCTTCTTTCCCATAACGACGAGTTGCTGTAGGATGAGCTTGCCTTCTAGGACGACTGGGGATGCGAGTCCCAGGGGGTCGTACACGGAGTTGATTGTAGAAAGAACTCCTCTTCTCCTGAAAGGCTTTTCTGACAGTGAAACGTGGAAGGTGAATTGATCCTCTTTAATGTCCCAATGGACCCCAAGCGATCGTTGTGCTGGTAAGACGTCGTAGCGCAGGTCTAGATCTTTGATACTTTTAGCGCGATCCTCCGCTGGAATTGCCTCCATGACGGCCACCGAGTTGGAGACAACCTTATGAAGTCTGAGGTTCGCTGTGGCCAACATGCCTTGGGCGTTCTTGATTAGACTAACGGTTTCGTTTTCTGTGCTGCAAGAGGTCAGCCCGTCGTCCACATAGAAGTTTCTGTGGACAAAGTCTCTGGTTGTTTTTCTATACTTCTCCTCGCCATCGTCTGCCGTCTTCCTTAGGCCAAAGGTGGCGATGGCGGGGCTGGGCCCATTTCCAAACAGGTGTACGGTCATCTTATTCTCGATGATTTCTTTAGATGGGTCGTTGTCTTTGAACCAGAGGAAGCGAAGAAAGTTCTGGTGCTCCGGGGTCACATGGAATGAGTGGAACATTTGCTCTATGTCGCACATTGCCGCGACATTCTCCTGACGGAAACGTATCAATACTCCAGAAAGACTATTCATGAGGTCTGGACCCGGAAGAAGTTCCTTGTTCAGCGAAACTCCTTGAAACTCAGCCGACGAGTCAAACACGACGCGGATTTGATCCGGTTTCCTGGGGTGATATACTCCAAAGTGGGGCAAGTACCAGATTTTCCCTTCATTTCTGTTTTCTACTGCGTGCGTTTGGTTGGATGCGTCACGTTTGTTTGATCTATTTGTCTCCTGAAGACTACCAGGTGCTAACAACTCCTCCTGGGGAACAGGAACCGCATGGCCGCGATCGAAAATTTTACACATGAACTGGAAATAGTCTTCCTTCATCTTGGGTTTTCTCTTGAGGGTGCGCAGCAGGCCGTTGAGGCGGTTAACGGCTAATGGACGGTTGTTGGGCATCGCGATGTTTGGAGTACGAAATGGGAGTGGCATCTCCCAATTTCCTCGATGGTTCTTGCGGGTGCCAGCGTTCATGATCTGCATAAAGCGTTGGTCGTCTTGCGACATGCTCAGCATGTTGTCTTCTGGAGTTGTCCTAAAGATGTCAGCTCCGATTTCCGCTCTCTCGGCGTATTTTTCCTTTACCTTGAAGCGGTTGGGACAAGGCACAACTTCGTATTTTGCAGACGAGCGCTGAATGGTTTGGCTGTCCCAGGGAAGGGCAGTGATTTGATTGGGATATTCGACTGCTGTGCGACGTGCAGAGATGTGGATGGGCCCGCCTACTCGATCCAAGCACATTTGGCCGGATATTGTCCATCCTATATCCAGTCGTTGCGCCCACGGGGCTCCTTTCTGGCCCTTCTTGCTCTCTCTGACCTTTAATAACTCGGGCGCGTCTCTGCCGATAAGAATTTCGACCTTTGCTTTGGGATCATAAGGAGGGATCTCCTTAGCGACCTCCTTTAGGTGGGAGAACTGCATGGCCATTTCTGGTGTGACGATCTCGCGCTTGTCTTGAGGGATGTTGGAGCACTCCACAAGTTGGGGAAGTCTTATCGTTCTGCCAGCCATGGAGCGTAGCACGACGCCGCAAACTCTTCGTCCCGACTTCTCTTTTGTCGTGCCGCTGCAGGTTGATAGCAGATATTTTAGTTTTGGTCCAGTTGCGCCTAATTTGTCCGCTAGGTTCGGGCTTATCATTGAGGCGTTGTTCTGGTCATCTATAATTGCATAAACGCGGTAGGGTTCTTGCGTTCCATTCTCCGTGAAGGCATCAACGAGCACGACCTTGCTACACGAGACTCCGACGCTGTTTGGGTTCTGACAAACGGAGGTGCAGGCTGCTCGAACCTCCTCCCCGTGTTCTTTTCTCGTGGTTTCTGCTCTCTCTCTGTGGAGAATTGTAGGGTGACGGTCATCTCCGCACTTGGCGCATTTAACGACTGCAGTGCACTCAGTCGATCGGTGCCCTCTTGAGAGGCAACGGAGGCACAGTCCCGCTCTAAGGATGCAGTCATTCTTCGCCTCGAGGGGTTCGTTTTCAAAGGCCTTGCACTCTGTCAGGAGGTGTCCCTTACGCTGGTGGAAGGCACAGAATTTCTCTTCTTTCGCATCCTTTTTGGTGCTGTTTCCGCTTTCCATACTTGATTTGAGAACTCTTCTGTTTGGGTCGGTATCCTCTTCGGACATGTTGGAAATGTGTTGTCTGCGGTCTCGAATTCTCCGTTTGTGGTGTTTCGATTGTGAGCATGCCAACACATTTGGGTGATTCTTCAGGCGTGCTAGTTCTTGGATGATGGCCACGAATTCCTTGAAGCCGGAGTAGGCATCGCTGTGATCCTCAGCGTACTGAACAACTCTCTTCTCCCATTTTGAACGAATGAAGTTGGGTAGGTTCTCAACGATGGGGCCAATCACGGAAGGATAGTTTAGGCAGCCGAGACCTGGAAGGAAGTCCAGTTGACTACCTACGTCGGCACACACGTCTGCAAATCTCTGAAGCTTGTCGCTATCTCCTTGTTCGAATCTGGAGGTGTGATGAAGTCGTTGCACGAGAACATTTGTGATGGCAGCTGTATTCCCAAAGCGTCTCTCCAGCTCTGTCCATACGTCACGCAGGGCCACGACAGGATCTCTATATTGCCGCTGTCGGAAGTTGTTCACCACCTTCTGCGCATCTCCTTTCGTGTAGCTTCTCAAATAGTTACCAGTGAGCTCACAACATATTTTACAGAGCATAATATACTTTACCATCTCCAACATGGCTTTCGGCATGGCCGATCTTGTGAATCCCAACTGCTTGAGCTAACATCAACATTACAAGCCAATGTAAATGCAAGAACGCAAACAGATCTAATAATAATGGACTTTTCCAAGGCTTTCGACAAGGTATGCCACAAGAAACTAATATCTAAGATGGACTTTTATGGAGTACGTGGTAATACCCTACAGTGGATTTCCTGCTTGTGTTGGAAGGGACTCAATCTTCTTATCTTGATGTCCTCTCAGGGGTTCCCCAAGGGTCAGTTATTGGCCCAACTCTATTCCTTGTATATATAAACGATCTACCTGAGTATGTCAACTCTACAGTGCACCTCTTTGCTGACGATACAGTTATGTATCTTACGATCAACTCTGATGAACAGTGCACTCAGTTACAAGCAGACCTAAACAGGCTAGAGGAATGGGAAAGAGAATGGTAAATGGAATTCAACCCAGAGAAGTGCGAAGTACTGCGCATATCAAGGAAGAAAACAGTCATCTATTTTGATTACACTCTTCATGGCAAGATCTTAAGATCTGTAAAAAGTGCAAAGTATCTTGGAGTCGAACTATCTCATGACCTTAAATGGAATGCCCAGATTGGAAAAGCCACTGCTAAAGCTAATCGCACTTTAGGGTTTCTAAAAAGGAACCTTAGAGTTAAGTCATGCGCATTGAAACAACAAGCATATTTCAGCCTTGTGAGACCCCAGCTTGAGTACTGTTCGAGCATCTGGGATCCAAGGCAGGGCATTGAAAACAACGGATCTTACAGACTGGAGATGGTTCAGCGCCGAGCAGCTAGGTGGACATTGTGCCGGTATCACCCAACAGCAAGTGTCTCTGACATGCTCCAGGAGCTTGGCTGGCGTTCCCTACTGCAGAGGCGATGTGATGCACGTTTGGTTCTACTATACAAAATAAAAAATGGACTTGTCGCCTGCAACCGAGATCAACTAAAGGACCCTATCAGAAGATCTCGCCACACCCATGACCACACCATCCGCCCCATAACCTGCACAACAAAATCTCACCAACTCTCCTTCTTCCCAAGAACTATTTTGCAGTGGAACAATATCCCGCCGGACTTATTTGTTAACTGTAACTCTAGTGCCATTTTCCATTCTCGCATCTCAAATCTGACCCATTAGTTTAGCCACAGTACAGTTTCCTTTTACAATTATTTATTTATTTATTTATCTATTCATTTATTTATTTACTTATTTTATTTACTTATTTATTAATTTATTAATTTATTTATTTATCTATTTATTTATTTATTTATTTATTATTAGTCATTTTCACATATGTATTTTATTTACTGACCGCCCGGCAAATAATCCTCCTCAGAGGGGTTGCCGTAAAGTAAGATAGATAGTTAATCTCCTTTTCTGGTGATAAGTTTGCATCTTTGATCATAGCTCTAAAGGCACTTTTCCAAGGGTGAAAAAGGGTCACGTCTCCTGCGAATACCTCCGGATGGCACTTTGGAAGACTTTGCCGTTCCAGGCTCGCAGCCAGTTTTTGATTGATTGTCACGAGTTCTTCTACAGGCATCGGCGTCAAGGGGTTCGCTGAAAGGGGCTCGTAGGGGGATGTATTCCTCGCTTGACCATATTCTGGGATATTCCTATTAGGTGGCGTGTTAGGTGTACGTTCCTCCTTAATTCGAGGAATGCTGTGCTGAAGAGAGTTATCATCCTTTCCTTTGAAATGTTCTTCAAAAGGATTGGTGTTTCCTGTCACGCAATCCACTGTTTTAAGTGTCTCCTGTGGATTTTCTTGCGTGTTTATCCAAGCTTGTGTCTGTTCTTTAGTGTCAACGGGGTCGGTGAAACCTGGAATAGTGACTAACGTGGTTTTTTCGTTATCTTCCTCTATGGCTTGTTCGATGGCCTTCAGTTTGGCTTCTGCTATTGCGGCCTTCTTGTTCGCAGCGAGAACGGCTTTTTCGTGCACGAAGTTTGCTAAATGGGACTGGCGTTTTCTCTCTTCTTCTGCCTCCATTTCCATCCTCTCTCGTTCTTTGTCGGCCAATAACCGGTTGAATTCCGCTTCTTGTTTAGCCGCCGCAGATTCTGCTAAGGCCTTTCTCCGCGCGCTGGACGAAGACGAATGGCGAGATGATGATGTAATACGCGAGCGGGAACGTTTCCCCGATGTTTGCGATACAGAATCCAGTTTTTCGCTTAAGAGCGGCTGCAGCATGGAGTTTCTTCCATTTTCATGCGAAGAAGATGACTTAGCTCCATTGGAATTGCCATCCATGTCGAATAATATCACGCGACAAGTTTACTAATAGAGTTCTTGGGGGCGGTGCGCCATATGATATCGTTCGAAAACTCCAGTTGTACTCAATGTATTAAAACTTCTCACTGTCGCGTTCCCGAACAGAGTCCTTGTTCGTAAAGTATCGATCCGGAGTTCGCCGTGATCAACCATACAACTTCATAGTTCTGATTGCGGCTTTATTCCATTGATTGAAGTGTGTGGTGAGAACTAAAAATTACATAAATGTGCATTACGCAACGAAATAACCAAACGAAAGAAAATGATCAACGAACAAAATAATATTAAGGTGAAAGAAACAAAAAGGTGAAGAACTTACGTTATAATCCTTATACTCCTTATAGGGCGGGTAACGTGGTAAAGATTATCAATGTCTCCGCGAGCAAATATCTCCGAAATATCTCCGCTGCACCTAGTGTGCGTGTCTTTCTTCTCCGAAAATAAAAAGGTCAAGTTTCGTTGCGAAATACTAATTTAAGAAGAACTTGCTAATAAACATTAACTTAATAAGTGCGTAAGGCAAGGCTTCTTATCCGTCACACCACATAACCACGCAACTATACAATCACAAGCTCAATTGTAACTTCTGAAGTTCATCTTTTCTATAGTCCTGATTCCCATTGTTGATTCTCGCTTCTTTCAAATTATTAAACGCCATCGATTGATTTACTGGAACTTGGTCTCAATGTGCGTTCGAATGCCTCGAGCTCCGTTAGTCTGCACGTGGCTTCACTGGAAAGTCACATCAGTTCGAATTTGATGCAAAGTCTCGCGTTATTCATCATTTATCGTTGGATTTTCTACCTTTCCGAAGAATTTGGCTACGCTAGCTAATGTAACAGTTGAAACACGTGTTGTCCAAGTTATGCAATAAGCTATCACGTACACACGCGTGGAAATCCTACACCGGTTATGGCCGACAAAGGAGGCGGACAAAACACAGACAGTGAACATGAATCACCTCCGACTATTTCTAGAGTCAGGCTAGAATATATTACCCTTGACTAGGACGGAATCCGATCCGAAAAATTCCTACAGCTCAAAAGGAGCAGAAGTTCTAAGAAGGGAATTCTTACTAGCGTCCAAAGCGAAATAAAAGGGTTGATGCTGAATTCTAGCAGCTACGATCTAGTGAAGGACAGAATCAAAGAATTCAAACAATTCTTACAAGAGTTTAGGGAAGCCCACGCCGCTTATCATTCTCAACTTAGTTACGCGATGTCGGTAATTGGATCTCGTCAACAGCTGTTGAAACAAGATTACTACGGTCTCAAGAAGATTTACATCCGGAGGATTCAATTAGTAACGCCGGTTCTCGTGCCAGTTCAAAGTCATCTCGTCGCTGGAGGAAAAGTTCGTCGATTGTTTCCCGCGCAAGTTCTCGCGCGAGTTCGATTTCAGTCGCTAAGACGAAGGCCGCCGCTAAACGAGCCGTTTTACAAGCCGAAGCCGCAGCCTTGAGAGGTTTCATGCCCTCCAAAAGGAAGAGCTAAGCATTCAGCAACGAAGAAGAGCTTTGGAACTCCAAAGAGAGATCGGAAAAGCACAAGCTGAGGAGTTGGTCTACGTAGAAGCAGAGGCAGATCTCGTGGCAACTCCTAGATCTTTAGTCCCAGCTGCCAACCGGCCTACATACTCCCAGAGCGCAGTAAATGATTGCTCGTCGGAATCCCGACCGCCAAACAACGAGCCGACATTACAGAAGAGCGATAATGAGCCCCAGAATTTCACTGAAGTTCCCAAAGTTGACAAACCTCTCAATTCTAATGCTGACAGTTGGCCATGCGATGACCCGAAGCCAATAGTTAAGCCTTCTTCTCTGCCCACTGTTAAAGAAGAACCTGCCAAAGAGGACCGTTGCCCACCTGATACGTTTCTCGAAAGGTTATTAGCCACTCAAAGCCAACAGAATGCCGTGATGCAACAATTACTTCAGCGACAACAAGAGAGCACACTTGCCCTGACACTCCCTCAACCAGAGGTACCTACTTTCAGCGGAGACCCTATCGAGGACTGGGGATTCATACGAGCCTTCCAAAATGTAATCGAAAGCAAAACCACCAGTGATAGCGCAAGATTATACTACCTGATACAATATACATCTGGAGAAGTACAAGAGTTGGTATCCAGCTGTCTGTCTATGAAACCCGAGGAAGGATATCAGGAAGCTAGAACTCTACTTAAGAAATGATACGGTCAAAGCTACCGCATTGCTACTGCCTACGTTAACAAGTTAACAAAGGGACCACCCATTAAAGCAGAGGATAACTCCGCATTACGGCGTTTCTCAATTTTGCTCACTGCCTGCAAGAATACACTAAAGGAAATCGGCTATCTTAGCAAAGTGGAGAATCCTGATACCCTAAAAACGATCGTTAAAAGGCTGCCGTATGGATTGAAACTGAAGTGGCGTGACGTGGCTGACAGGATCACCGAAACGGAAGAACGGGAAATCACTATAGAAGATATAGATGGTTCCGTCAGCTCAAAGGCTCGAGCCGCCACATATGCCATCTTTGGAAACGTTACCAGGGACAACCCAGTACCTCCCGGAGGACTGAAGTTCAGAAACAAGCCACCCCTTAAGGCGTCCAACTTTACCGTCGATGCGGTCTCACAGCAGGAAACCCGCACGCCAGCTAATGGTAACAACCAAAAATGCCCTCTCTGTAATGCCCGCCATTGGCTGTCCCAGTGAGAGGAGTTCAAGAAGAAGTCCTTGAAAGATAGATTTAATTTCGTCCGCTCCGAGAACATTTGCGATAACTGCCTTGTGCCTGGCCACTTCTCCAACTCTTGTCCGAAAGAAAGCTTCTGTCGCGTAACTGGTTGCAACGTTCACACCAAACACTCCTCCTTCCTGCACCCAAAGATTAACGGACCAGCTGCTGATATCGCTCCCGGAGCCAGGGGGAGCCAGTGCTACAGGGGCTACACAGCAAGTGGACAATCAGAGAGTTCACAATGGCTTTGTTGATGGAAGAAATGAAGCTGTAAGTCTGCACAGCGGACAAAATCAAGCATCCGCAACCGGTCTCGCCATATTGCCAGTTAAAGTGAAAGCAAAAGGCTCTGATCAGATGATCCAAACTTATGCATTCCTGGACAATGGCTCCAACGCATCATTCTGTTCAGAGAAGCTAGTAAACCAACTGAACTTGTCGGGAAAGAGGACCACGTTGTCATTAACGACTATGGAAAGGGAGAACAGCAAAACCGATTGTCGTGTTGTTAGTTTAGGAGTACAGCACTTGGACGAGGAGAATCTCTTCGAGCTCCCAGTCGTGTTCACAAGACCAAGCCTGCCCGTTACTACCGAAAGGGCTGCAAATCAGCAGGATGTCGAAAGGTGGCAATATCTCCGAAGTGAAGATTCCCAATATAGATGCAGATGTTAGCTTGCTCACTGGCAGCGACGCTCCAGAAATCCTCAAGCCTAAGGAGGTTATTCCAAGTCAGAATGGAGGACCTTATGCTACAAGAACTACCCTCGGTTGGGTGGTTAATGGTCCACTAGGCAAGGTTACGAATGCTAAAACTCGCACTGCCAACTTCCTAAAGGCCGACCTGCGGCTAAATGAACAGTTCCAGAGTTACTGCGACATGGAATTCAACAACTCAGCGTACAGGGAAGCTAGATCGATGTCGGCTAACGACAAGCACGCCATGAGGTTAACGAGCGATTCTATCAAACTAGAGAATGGCCACTATCAGCTTGCTCTACCCTGGAGAAACGACCCTCCTTGTTTGGAGAACAATAGGTCAGTGGTTGAGCATCGCCTCAAGCTGCTAAGACGACGCCTATCAAGAGACCCAGAGCTGAAGCCTAAGTATAAAGATTGCATGGAAGACCTTATGAAAAGGGGATACGCAACGAAAGCTCGGCCAGCCGAAGTGCAAGGCTAGACATGGTATCTCCCCCACCACGCTGTCCAACATCCAGCAAAACCTGGAAAAGTACGTGTTGTGTTCGACTGTTCCGCCAAGTACCATGGCAAGTCCCTCAATGACGAACTCTTACAGGGGCCGGATCTTACAAATTCCCTCGTTGGAGTATTGACAAGATTCCGCCAGGATCCGGTAGCATTTATGTCAGACGTAGAAGCTATGTTCCACCAGGTTCGTGTAAACCCCGAAGATCGCAGTGCTTTACGGTTCCTCTGGTGTCCCGATGGAAATCTGGATCTACAGCCAAAAGAGTTCATGATAACTGTCATCTTTTTGGAGTTGTATCTTCCCCTAGCTGTGCCAAATTTGCCTTGAGGAAGACCGCGGCAGATAATGAAGCAGATTTCAGCAATGAGGTTGTAAGAACGGTCGACTGAAGCTTCTACGTGGATGATTGCTTAAAATCAGTTGACTCAGAGGAGGACGCTATCCATCTATCGAGCGAGCTATCGCAACTCTTGAAACGAGGAGGTTTCCGGCTAACCAAGTGGCTGTCAAACAAGCACAAGGTCGTTGAATCTGTCCCTGAGTCAGATCGAGCAGCGTCCGTCAGAGATCTGGACTTCGACCACACTCTTGTGGAGAGAGCCTTTGTGGTACAGTGGCACGTGACTTCAAACACGTTTGGCTTTAAAATTGCTACCAAAGATAAACCACCCACCAGAAGAGGAATCCTTTCCGTGACTAGCTCAATTTACGATCCACTCGGCTTTGTGGCTCCCCTCCATCTTTCTGCCAAGATTCTCCTTCAGAACCTCAGCAGGAAGCAACTTGGCTGGGACGACTTAATCCCTGAAGAGGATCTAATACGTTGGAAGAGTTGGCTGGAGGAGCTGCCTAGACTCGAGCAGTTCTCTATCGACAGGTGCTTCAGGCCTCCAAATTTTGGTGATATCATTTCCTGCCAACTCCACCACTTCTCTGACGCCTCTCAGGTAGCCTACGGCGCTGTTTCTTACCTCAGGCTCGTAAATGCCCGGCACGAAGTTCACCGCTCGTTCGTCATGGGGAAATCCCGCTTATCACCTTTAAAGCCAGTGACCATCCCAAGAATGGAACTATCTGCCGCTGTACTTTCCACAAGGCTGGACAGAATGATACGCCAAGAGATAGAACTATCCATCAACGACTCCTTCTACTGGACGGACAGCACTTGTGTGCTGCGCTACATTACTAACAGTGAGAGAAGGTACAAAACCTTCGTTGCTAACCGAGTCGCTGCTATCCGCGAGCAGTCCATCCCATGCCAATGGCGGTATGTTGGAACGAAGATAAACCCGCTGACGACGCCTAAAGGGGTTTATCAGCCGAAGCAATCATTGCAAGTAACCGCTGGACAAAGGGTCCAGAATTCCTTTGGCTGTCCGAAGAAAAGTGGCTCCAGATGTCCGCTGCAATCAAAGAAGAGATCAAACAGAAACCTTTAGAAGAAGTCGCTACCATGTTAGCAATCAGGAGCTGTCCTCCAGATTACGATGTTGTGGAAGTTCTCAAGCGATTTTCGTCCTGGTAGAGTTGCTGTCTTTACAGGGCACTACTGCGGAGACCACAAACCCCTCGAAGGTAAAGAGCGTGAAGAAGTCAAGCCACATATGTCAATTGGACCCAGTCCTTTGGCGAGGTGTCGTATGTGTAGGAGGTCGCGTACAACGCTCACCGATCAGCGAAGATGCTAAACATCCAGCCATACTACCAAAGCAACATCATGTCTCCGACCTTATCATTCGTCATTATCATCTACGCTGTGGTCACTCTGGTCTTGAACATACGCTGTCAATGATAAGAGAGAGATATTGCATTGTCCAAGCTAGAGTCTCCCTACGCCGAGTTCTGAACGAATGCTTCCATTGCAAGAAGACACAGGCATCCGTGGGACAACAGAAGATGGCTACTTTGCCCGAGGACAGAGTTTGCCCTTCGGAACCTCCTTTCAGCCATGTTGGAGTCGATTGCTTTGGCCCCCTGTTGGTGCGTTGTGGCAGGAGTACAGTAAAGAGATATGGTGTCCTATTTACCTGCCTGGCAGTTCGTGCAATTCACATCGAAGTTGCCCATACCCTAGACACCGATTCTTTCATCCATGCTTTAAGGCGTTTTATCGCGAGAAGAGGCCAACCTCAACGCATACGATCTGACAACGGCAGTAATTTTGTCAGAGGTGAGAGAGAACTGCGAGAAGCCATCCAAGATTGGAATCAAGAGAAGATTTATGAGTTCCTCCTGGCTAAGAACGTCGAGTGGGTCTTTAACCCTCCAGCTGGTTCGCATCACGGTGGCGTCTGGGAAAGGTGTATCCGGACAACCCGTAAGGTGGTGAAACCACTTCTGCAAGATCAACCGCTGGACGGCGAAGGGCTGCTCACCTTGCTATGTGAAGTAGAATCCATCATCAATGGACGTCCGTTAACCAAGATTTCAGATGATCCTAGAGATCCAGAGGCTCTAACACCCAATCACCTGCTACTCCTGCGGTCAGGTCCCACATTGCCACCGGGAGCATTTGTCAAAGACGACAGTTTCTCTCGCCGCAGATGGCGTCATGTACAGTATTTGGCTGACGTGTTCTGGCGTCGCTGGATGCGCGAATACCTGCCAGCCCTACAAGAAAGACGGAAGTGGAACAAAGCGAGTAGAAACTTCGCTGTCAACGATGTGGTCCTGGTCCTTGATGAATCTACCCCCCGTGGTTCATGGCCACTTGGTAGGGCGCTCGGAGTTCATTAGAGCCGAGATGATGGCTCAGTAAGGAGTCTAAAAGTGAGAACGAGAACATCCGTTCTCGCCCGGCCGATAGACAAAGTTGTTCTGTTGGAGGCTGCTGATCAGTAATGAGCTGAACTGAACTCTGTTTTCTTTTTTGTTGTTATTAAGACTTTATTATAGTGTTTTAGTGAAAGACGCTTGCCTGATGTTACCGCCTTTAAAGGGGCCGGAATGTTACTTTCGTTTCACGTTATATTTTTGGTTCGTTTGCGTGACTGTTACTCATTAACAATTTTTTTGTTTTCAAGTTTTACTATTCATGCTGTGATTTCTTTGTATCAAGTTTCGTTATGCAACCTTTGATATCGATGTAATCAAACACCACGTTTTTCGATCAGTTTGGAGTTGCGCCATCTACGTGCTTACTATTTACGACGCTATTTTTTTTTCTGTTATCGCTATCGGTTTGTTTCTTCTATCGCTACCCTCTTAGGAGAAGGGTCAAAGTAAGTTTTGTTATTATTTTTCTTTTAGTCGTGATTATCATATTTTCAAGATTTAATTATGTTCCATCAGTATCCTCGATTCATGTTTTGTATCTTAGCTAGTATTAGTTTACATAAGCCTTTTGTATCGTTTGCTTTCAGTTCGAACCACATAACCACGCAACTATACAATCACAAGCTCAGTTGTAACTTCTGAAGTTTATCTTTTCTGTCGTCCTGATTCCCATTGTTGATTCTCGCTTCTTTCAAATTATTAAACGCCATCGATTGATTTACTGGAACTTGGTCTCAATGGGCGTTCGAATGCTTCGAGCTCCGTTAGTCTGCACGTGGCTTCACTGGAAAATCACACCTTACTCCGTGCCAATAGCCTGTCCCACCATGGTGAAGTGGCCACCGAAGATAAGGAACTCACTCCCACCTTGGAAAATTTCATTATCCTGACCTGGCTTAAACTGATACATCCTGAGTTACCCAAGCTTGTGAAACAAAGATACGGAACAGAATTAAGATCACGAACTCTAGCTTCGATAAAATCAGAAATATCTCAGGCCCTCACCTCCTTGCTTGACGAAATACGTACAGCCGACGACTCCAAGATCATGCGCACCGCTTTCAGTAACTATCGTAAAGCTACTAGCTGCAGAACTGCATACAAGGCGAACACACGAGCCAACCGTCCAGCCAGGTCCTGCCCGCTCTGCAAATAAGCCGGCCGTCCCGATAACGCCCATTTCCTGAGTGAATGTAGTTTCCTCCCAGAACAGGATCGCAAGTACATACATACATATATACATACATACACACATACATACATACATAACTTTATTTGATAACGCAGGTTAAAATTTTAGCAACTTTACAGCTGATGTGGACCTGCCTAAACTAAATCTTAGACTAAACTAAATCAATAGTAATATGAGATACAAGTATGATACAATTTTAAATTATATAAAATAGTAAAACCAATAAAAATTTTAGTAATAATGAAACTCTTGTTTCATGTTATATATAACATTACCTCCCTTCCCAAAATTAATATTCATGATAGTTTGCTTGGGTTGTTTTAAGTTATATTTAAAGATAGAAGAATTTGTCGAATCTTTAAGATTATCTGGTAGTGCATTCCATGCTATGGCAGATCTGTGAACAAAAGACCTACGACCCAATTCGGTTTCGGGCCTATTAAGTACGAGATTCAAAGATTTCCTTAGGTTATGGCTGTTAGAGTTCTTGGTCACCAAGTAATTAATTTCGCGTAGCCCTAAATTATAATAAGCATTATGTGTAATAGTTAAGATACGGAACTTATAACAATACTCCAAAGGCATCCAGCCAACCCTAGAAACTATATCACTATCCTTAAAACTATTTGGTAGCTTGTGAATCAACCTAGCAGCTCTGATGTGAATCATTTCCAGATCTTTGAACCTGGGTCCAGACTCCCAGATCACAATTCGATATAGGACACTTGGAATTACAATCTTATAGTAAAAAGTCTCCAGGATAGATGTAGATAAAAAATTTATACGTCTCAACATTTTGATTTTGGCATTAAATGCAGATCGAGTCCATGTAATATGCTGAGACCATGAGAGTTTATCACCGATTGTAACCCCAAGGCATTTGGTAGAGGACACATATCGAATGGTGCCCTAACCCCACTTCAGATGTTTCAAAGGACCTATGAAGGAGGTGGTACTTAAGATCATTGCCTCGGATTTACCTTCATTTAAAATCAGCCTGTAATGCTGTGGTTATGACATCAACAGTATTCCCTACCACATATATTGTGGTGTCGTCAGCGTACATATAGACATCTCCACTGGTAATAGAGTCAGGGAGGTAATTCACGTAAGATGGAAACAGTCTTGGTCCTAGCAAGGAACCTTGAGGGACCCCAGCTCTAATGGGGTTTCTATCAGATCTAGACTTATTTACACTAGTCCCTTGCATACGGCCGGAGAGATAATCATTGATCCATTTCCACATATCACCTGTCAAACCAACAGCCTTGAGTTTCTCAGAAAGGATAATGTGGTCTACACAATCAAAAGCTTTGCGGAAATCAATGAATAAGACTCCAACCTTATGGCCTCTATCCAGGGCACTCACCCATGACTAAGTGAGATGAAGGAGGAAACTCTCCGTTGAATAGCCCCTCCTAAATCCCCATTGTCTATCTGTAAGAATGCCATTAGATAACATATGATAATCAAATGAATTACATACTACTTTCTCAAGAAGCTTTCCTGGTGTACTAAGCAAGGATATAGGTCGATAATTGTTAGGATCCAAGCTGTTCCCTTTCTTAAAAACAGGGGTAACTAGTGACTCCTTCCACTGCTGGGGGAATTTACTACAGTCCATGCTTTTTTTGAACACCTCCAACAGACCCTGAATAGCAGAGCCTTGTGCCGATTTAAGGTCTTTAGGAAAAATATTATCAGGGCCCACTGCTTTGTTTGGATTAATAGACTTTAAGACATCTCTAACTATATCCCAATTCAGAGAGAAATTCTCTATAGTGGGAGTAATTCTATTAATATAGCAAGTGGTATCTAAATGTACTGGATCCAAGTTCATAGTCATGAGAAGCTAGAGCCTCAATTTTATTGCGAAAGCGGCGTAGAACGCCGCATTCACTGAATATTTGTGGGAGATTATAATTAAGCTATCAATCAACTCCATTGTTTTGAAGGAAGAGGCCATTCACTCAAAGAGCTCCAGTCATGTCTTATACCTGTCAACATAAGTTAATTTGGCGAACTTTAAATCAGTTTCCAGTTATCTCTTGACACTATCTATTAACCCAGCACGGTTTCCAAATACAGAAATCGGAAGTGATTTAAAAGGAACTCCGGGTTTTTGTAAGTAGCATTTACACAAAAAGAGAACAAAACGGCCCGTCAGAGAAATTGGGTTAAAATGCAAGTACCACACATAAAAAAGTGCATTAAAATTTATACAATTTTACAGAGCTGTATCATCGACGAAAGTTTGTTTGTTTCCGTCCCGTCCTGTCTCGGAACACACCTTCTTAAATCTTAAAACCACCAAATCGGTTTGCTGCGCAATCGGGTTGATCACTGGCGTAGTTTGAAGTGCTCGACTCGAAAACAGATCTATCTCTCGAACACGAGGCTCAACAACAGAGATCAGAAACGCCTGGCAACAGATAAGATACAGTTATGAATGGTTCAAACGACTGTACATCGTAAATCGCGAAGAAATTGCCACTTCATTCCGAATTAAAAAATAACTCAATTTTTAGTTATAGCTATGTCTTGCAGCACACTAAAGTCGTTTGTCTTTTGCCGCGATGAGAGATTTGGATACTTTTTCCAAAGCCTATAATCACGATCCTGTCACTTTGGCCATATTGTTTTCCATTAGTGAAGATTCCATTGGAGTTTCGTTCGTGTGCATCGTTGCTGATGATCATGATTCCTGTGGAGGCAGCCACCGCAGGCTTTAACAGCGTGGGCTTGCAGAACCAATCAAAATGGTGCTTTCTTCGCGCGCACACTTGACCAAAATGCGCGGTTGACCTCGGATGGTATACGCTTCATGAGATCTAAGTACAATTCGCCAATTCTCCGAACCTACGGCTAACATCAGAACAATAACTTATTGAAAATTGCTTCGGAATTTACATATGAGCGAGAATGGGACATAAATTGCGATCACAACTGCGATGAACATCTTTCATTTTAATGCTGCTTTTGCTTTAGTTAAGGGCAATTGGAACGCATGCAGAAAAACAAGCAGCCATCTGTAAATGAACTTAAGAGGGAGCGGAAACCCTTACGATCCTAATTGGAAAATTTAGCTAGGGATGGATCTCATCACCTTAAAAGTATGGGCGCGCCGCCTGTAAACTTAACCCTTACAGTTTTAATTCATTACATTAGAAATGTTGAATTTAAAGAACAATTATTTATAAAATTTAGCTAGGGATGGATCTCATCACCTCAAAAGTTTGGGCGCGCCGCCTGTAAACTTAAGAGGGAGAGGAAACCCTTACAATTCTAAGTCATTACATTAAAAATGTTGAATTTAGAGAACAATTATTTATAAAATTTAGCTAGGAATGGATCTCATCACCTCAAAAGTTTGGGCGCGCCGCCTGTAAACTTAAGAGGGAGAGGAAACCCTTACAACAATAAGTCATTACATTAAAAATGTCGAATTTAGAGAACAATTATTTAAAAAATTTAGCTAGGGATGGATTTCATCACCTCAAAAGTATGGGCGCGCCGCCTGTAAACTTAAGAGGGAGCGGAAACCCTTACAGTTTTAATTCATTACATTCAAAATGTTGAATTTAAAGAACAATTATTTAAAAAATTTAGCTAGGGATGGATCTCATCACCTCGAAAGTATGGGCGCGCCGCCTGTAAACTTAAGAGGGAGCGGAAACCCTTACAGTATTAAGCTATTAGATTTAAAATGTTGTAATTAAAGAGCTGTTATTTCTACGGACATTTCATTCACTTTAAATGCTGCAGGAAATGTTGGTTCAATTTAAAGGAATTGATTCAAAGTAACTTATTCATGAATTAGCTTACTGGTTATTTATAAAGCTCTTAATTATTCTGCTTGTACTTATCTTGTTTTGGCGCGCTTTCTGAATCTTGGCGGGCTTTTCTTCTCTTTCGTTTCTCCCTATGTCTGTTGAGAGGTTTTCTTGACTTGTACATCCATAGTTTGATTCTGCGTCAAATGGTTTATATCACAGTGATGTTAAGTTCGATGACTTTGATTTGGGTCCATTACCGGTCAGTATATTTAATGGCTGTTTATGGCGCTCTTCAGAGAGACGAAAGCATCTGCTCGCAAGATGTCCGGTACAGAGGCATTTGTGAGGCTCATAAGCTTATTACCGGCAAGCACGGCACTAGATACAGTCGATCGCCACATCAACATCCTTGAACCATTGTTTCCAAAATGGGCTTCCATTTCCATCATGAAGATCGGTGATATTTACACGGCGGATTTCATCACGAAATAAACTCAGGGGCACCCAACGAGCCAAATCAACCAAAAGCTGTAGAAAGGCATTTCAAGTACCTTATGGTGTTTGAAGTCTGTTTAAAGTGATGTTTTTATAAGCTAGAAAAAGTTCATCTGTTCGGATTCCCTAGCTGAAAGTTTAATTGCCCGAAAATGTTAGGGAACAAAATCTTCCTTTGAGAAAATGCAAGCTGAAATGAACTTTCCACGAGCTTTCTAGGGAACTATTTTCTTTCCGAAAATGCTAGGTAACGTTTTTGACTGCCGAACACAGCAATTACGACCTTTCCGAAAATCTCAGGGGCTATGACTGCCCCATTGCGAATATTTTAGGCCACGTTTTAGTTACGAAAATCCGAGTGCACTCTTTAATCGACGCCGAAAACCCAAGGCGAATTACCCTCCACCGAACAGATATCTACCGAAAGTTGTCGTTGGGTGCCCCTGATAAACTGAATATTTCACTTAAATATTTGGTGCACGAACGATTGTTTACGCGTACCAAGTCTTTTAACGCGATCAACGAGATTGGGCCAGCAAAAGTGTAGCTATGTTGCCACGATTGCCATGATTTTCCAACACTGAACAAAGCGAAGAGTTACCGAAAATAGACTGATCAAATTTACCTTTGCTAGATATTAACTATTAAAGTCTGTTTTTTCCATTCCACTGAAATGGACAAGACAGACAGATTCGGATTAATGAACACACTTGAGGTGTGCAAAGGCATGTGTGAAAACTAATTAACTCATCAGTGCCTGACCGCAATGCGTCGCCCTTCGTGACTGTCACCATAGAAATACGCTCTCCTGGTGCGCGCACTAAAATCGAGCCTCAAGCTTGGCATGAGATTATGTGCAATATCAGTAAAATAGTTGTTAATCAAATTTGCTTTCTGCCTATCATCTATAATCATAGTGTTATTAGAATCTTGAAGGGGACCGATTTTAGCATCTTTGCTCTTACCAAGTATACGATTGGATATTTTCCAGAAATCTTTAGGTGAGGAAGATTCTTCAAATAACCCAATCCAGTAAGAGGCCTCAGCTTTCCTGAGCATACTTCTAACAACGTTGCTTTTAGCTCTGTATATATCCCACTGGGGACTATCATGGGGTTTACCTTGAGCAGCTTTTAAACACTTGTATCTTTGATTCATAGCCTTTCTAATTTCGGTGTTAATCCACGGAAGTGACTTGTGTCTGACCTTCACATTCCTTCGTTTGATGTTGGACTCTATAATGTCTTTAAACATGGTTTCCCATAAATAACCACTGTCCTCAATATCCTCTACAGCAGACACAATATGCCATGGAGCTTCTTCAAAGTCCTTTTGGAGCTTTTCATTATCCAGATCCTTATAGTTCCTCACTGTAATAAATTTAGGCTTTAAATTACTCCTCCTTGTAGAAAAAGCAGCATATATAAGGTGATGGTCTGATATGCCCAGGTCAATAGAACCAGCTAAAACGTTTGATGCCTGCAAATTAGGGCTAACAATAATGAGGTCAATGAGTGACTTAGAGTTAGCTGTGATGCGTGTTGGTGATTCAATGATGTTTAAGTAGCCAAAGCGCCTAAGGATTCTTTCCATCCTGTTACAGTCAAATGGCACATCTTGATCTGTATCTGCAGCATTAGCTAAGAGATTACAGTTAAAATCACCTAATAATATCACATTCTTCCTCTTGACCCATATTTTATTAAGCAGGTCACGTAAGTCATTATAAAACGTGACTGATTTAGGTGGGCGGTATAGACAACCAAGTAAAGTAGTCTGTGATCTTATGGTAATATTAATCCAGACTGCCTCAAAGTCCTTATGGATGTTCCACTTTAGGTCTTCAGCAATGTTCAAATTGTCGCGATAATATATTACCACACCACCGCCTCTCGAGCTATTTGATCTATCTCTTCTTACCATATTATAGCCATATGTTCTTATTGATTCATTTGATATGTCTTCGGTCAGGTGGGCCTCGGTAACGCCCAAAATGTCGAATTCAACTTCTTTAAATAGGAATTGAATGTCAGTCAATTTATTAACAAGACCGTTGATATTTATGTGTCCTATCTTTAAGTTCTTATTGTTACCCATCGTAGTCTTTAGTGTAGTGACAACATCTTCGTCAGGTTCAGACACTAAGTCAACATCTTCGTCAGATAAAGTGACGGAGCTCCAAGGAACACGTCCGACCGCCATTACTGCACTAAATCATACATAGCCAAAGCCAGACAAATGGCCGACATTTTTGATGATCCCTCTGAACCTGAGACCAGACCCTGTGTTGATGAATCAGTCAGTGACACTGACGATACTGGATCAAGCCTAAGCACCCATGTCTTCCGCATACAGACTCGCCAGTCACCGTGTGCGTAACCATCGACAGTGATGCCACAGGAAATATGATTCGTCACACCGTCGTCCAACGTCTTGGCTGCCTGGTGACACCCAGCTCCCAATCCGTCCACCAAGCAGACGGCTCATTCCCCTGCACGTTGTCGGTGAGACACGCTTCCCTTTTGCCCGTGAAGGCCATATGTTTACCTTCGAAGGCCTTGTCGTGGAAAATCTTGATGTAGACGTCCTGGCAGGAACCCCCTTCGTGGAGTCTAATGATATCGCAGTACGTCCTGCTAAGCGCCAAGTAACCCTTGGTGACGGAACTATCCACAACTATGGGCCCCAATATCCGGTAACGGTCAACTCCGCCGTACGCCGTGCCATTGTGCTACGCTCTCCACCCACGTCTTCGACCATCTGGCCTGGAGAGTCTCTAGAAGTCGAATTGCCAAGCGACGCACCCCCTGACTCCATGTACGCGTTAGAACCGCGGACTGATGCCCCCAGCGTAAGAAAGCTAACAGCTTCCCAACTGTGGCCACAGCCAACCATAGTCTCCAGCGTCGCATCCCCAACTTAACTCCTGAGCCTCACTTCCTCAAACGGAACTAACACTTCTATGAAGTACATGCCGTCTACAAACTAGACGCCCACAGCAACAACGTACAGCCGCCAGTCTGGCCACCACCCAGGCCAACAGTACATCAGACCAGCGCAAAACACTCTGCAAACGTTAGCCTCGACCCAGATAACTTACTCCCTCACAATATCAGAGCAAAGTCTACATCACTCTTGGATGAATACGACCACATCTTTGACCCAAACATCAAAGGCTACAACGGCGGAGAAGGTCCTTTCGAAGCCAGAGTTAACATGGGTCCTGTGGAACCCCCCTCCAGCCCCCCAACGGAAAGGCAGGCTGCCCCAGTAAGCCTGCCACCAACTACTGGAACTCCAACCGAAGTTTGACGAGCTCGAAGCATTGGACGTCTTTTAAAGTCCCGAAGACATCAACATCCCAGTCAAGTACTTA
>JAEMWC010000482.1:77500-85000 GCA_016490735.1 Pachyseris speciosa
CCATGACTTTCTCCCTTGCTAGCCTACGGACGAACTTACAAATGATTGCATTGGGTCTGTTAGAAGCCACGCGGGATGGTACCCGATGTGCAGTGTCAATGTCGTTCAATGATACCTCCTCAACTCTCAACGCAGCAAATAGCAACGTCTCAACGTAGCAATGAGCATCTCCCGTTCACCAGTCGCACTGCCTGGTTGGCCACACAGGCGGAATATCCCGATTTACGACGCACACGCGCTCATCTACAACAGGGAACGCGTCCTTCGAAAAAGCTCACCAACATGAGGAACGTTAAAAGGTACTTCAATTTGGCTACTATTGCCAAGGACGGCTTACTCGTTGTTAAGCGTAACGAGCCTCTCGCTCCCACCCGTGAATGCATCGTTATCCCTGGCAGGTACTAGAAGGACTCTTAACTGCGTTACACATCCAGCTTAGTCACCCATCCAGTAATCAACTCAAGGCTGTCACAAAGCGCTAACTGTATGCCCTGAATATAGACAAGGCCATTGACCAAGTGACTCAAGCTTGCCACCAGTGTGCCGCCTTACATCAAACTCCGAAACCACGCGAGGAGCAGTCAACCTCCCTTCCACCTGTTGCCGTTGGCGTTTCGTTCGCCGCTGACGTTATCAAACGATCGAGACAGCTCGTACTAGTGCTACGTGAATGCGTGACTTCTTTTACAGCCACGACTCTGTTAGAGGATGAGAGACACCACACCCTACGTGAAACCATTATCCGCCTATGTGTCCAAATACGTCCACTAGATGGACCACCAGCCGTCAAACGCACTGATCCTGCCCCAAGATTCAAGGCACTAACAGAGGATCAACAACTGAAGCATTACAGAATCACCATAGAGCTGGGAAACGCCAAGAATCGCAACAAGAATCCTGTAGCCAAGAGAGCGGTCCAAGAGATCGAAAACGAGTTACTCCGACACGACTCCCTAGGAGGCCCCGTCTGCCTTGTGACACTCGCCGTAGCCACAGCCAACCTCAACGCGCGCATCCGCTCACGTGGCTTTTCTTCTAGAGAGATGTGGTCGCAGCGAGATCAATTCTCGAGCCAACAAATACCACTGTATGACAAAAGCATCATCGTTAATCAGAACGAACAACGTATCGCCAACTACAGCCACAGCGAGAAGGCTAAGGCCCCCCTCGCGAGGCGCCGCCCAGCTAATCGCATCACCGTCGGTGATTTAGTCTACCTTTTCTCCGATCGCAACAAGACAAGAGCTCGCGATCGCTATTTCGTCGTAGAAGTAACCGGCTCTTTCTGAAACATCAGAAAGTTTGTTGGCTCTCAACTTCGAAGCACATCCTACCGCGTGAAGACATCTGATTGCTACACGGTCCCATCCGAAGTAACAGACGTCCGTGCATCAGCAGTCAACAGTGATCCTGACTCCTCATCCATCGAAGTCCTTCCAGTGCAGCCAGAACCTCCCCATCCATCTCCACCCGCCACACCAAGTGTAATACCGACACCTGCTACTCAAGAAGTTCCTGATGTAAACCTTCCTGCTGACCAATACGAGCCCTGCGAAGACACTCCCCCTGATCCAGTCTTAGACTCCCCCAACACAGGCAATGACTCTGATACCTGTTCCGCGCCCCACAGATCCACACGCGTGCGACGTCGTCCCACAAGATATGATGACTTTGTTATGGAATCTAACTGAGTTATGGAAACTAATATATATATTTAGCCAAGCCTAAAAGCGGAGCTCCAAAAGCATTCTTTTTCTACTGGCATTTACATATAGTCTGCTTGTCATATCACCCATCTGACCTCACTCAAGCTACAGACCTAATACTGTAAAAAATAGTATGGAAAGGTGATCTGAGCCAGTGGCACAGTGGATTTGGACCCCCCACAGATTTGCACCCTCCAGTCCAAATCTGCTTGTGGATCAGATTTGGACCTCCTAGTCCAGAACTGCTAGCAGATATGAACCCCCTTTTACGGATTTGGACACCCACCCCTCCTAAAAACAAGCGTTCTATTGAGTAAGGTAATAAAAATACCTTTGCAAATTGAGTTTGGAGATGTTAAAGGCAAAATAAAAATATTGAAGTAGGTTTTTTTTAAATAATCTTTAATACTTTATGTAAAAAAGAACCTGCAACCCTAGTTTGCATCTATAAATTTTTAAAACAAAACATTTCTTAACATCTTAGAGCAATACCTAAGGACAGGTCTGTTTCTCCGTTCAACTGTAGGCTACTTAGTTATAGTTTAGAGCCACTAGAAATTGGTGGAGAAGCCTGGTGAATGCTATTTTGAATCAGCATCCGACATCAGATATATAGTGATTCAGATCATCACTTCATAATGAATGCAATTTCAGTTATCCAAAGCCTCCCATGGGACAGTTGGAAATCAGAAGTTGTGTCTCCTCTGGATATATGTACGCCTCAAAAAAATTATGAAAGAAAGATACATGGAAATCAATAAAAAATATTTAATAGATGATATGCATTAAGACCAAGATATTTCTTTTGATCAGTCACTTCTTGACCTTGCTATCGCAAAAAACTGCTTGCTGACATTAAGCTCATCAATCAATGCACCTACAGTGTTTTCAAAAAGAAATCCAGCTGCTCTTCTGGCCAGCCAAGTGCAAGACTAAGCAACTTGATAATAAAATATTGGGCATTTGGTTGATATCACTATCAAGGTAATTAACAATGTAGTATGAGGATTTAAGCTAATGATTTACCAAAGCAAAAGTGCTGGAAATCCGTGTTAGCCATTTTAACTTGATTTTCTATTTTGCAAGAAAGGTAAGGACTAGTCCCACATTTCTCCATGTACATTTGAAATTGCACAACATACTTCAACAAACATCAAAAATCCCATTAAAAATTAGTGCCAAATGTCATCCGAACATACCACAAGATTGGTGTGACCAGCTATGAATAAAATTAATTGAAAGACTGCATGCAGGAGAAGGAAGTCCAAAGAATGTGTACATTGATGAGAAAGAGCCTACTTTAAGTTTAATTTTAAGTTTTAAGTTTAATAATACTTTGTCATGTGAATACATCTAAGTTGATACAAAAAAAAAGTGCATGACTGGAGAATAATTGGGAGAAAGTAAGTTCCCATACAAAGAATATTATCTAATACAGTAATAGCCCACATATAAGAACCTGGGTTTTAAGAACCTGTTAGGCTAAAATTTTCATTTTAAGCCCCCTCCACATAAGAACCTATTAAGGCTTAAATTTTAAGTTAGGTTCTTATCAGTGGGGTTGCTGTAAAAGTGTAAAGGTAGAAACTGCTGAATGAGTTTCTTTGTTATGTTTTGTTAAGGACATATACTGTACCTGCAGTGAACTGCCTATAGGCATTTCTCTATGGTACAAATAAATGATTTATACTGTATTATGAGATGATATTTATCATATATATAGTATATTCAGATAAAATTCATTTGAAAATATAAGAACCTATTTTAAGAACCTTGGTAGCCTAAATTTGCTTATGTAAGAACCTATTTAGGCTAAATTGGAAAATTCAGGTTCTTATATGTGGGCTATTACTGTATTACACATTCTAAAAACTAAGAGGTGAAATTTAAACGTGGCCCAAAGCTAACCTAATCAAATTAAACTGAATAATCGTCTCTTATAAGTCACCCCTGCTTTGAGATTGAAACTAAAAATAAAGAAGTAAAATTGAAATACAATCCAAAGTAAACCTAATTAAATTACATACTTGTCACTCACAAGCTACATCTGATTTCAAATTGACACAAATAATGTAATAGATAGGACTTAAAACTGCTTAAAGAAGGTGCATGCATGATGTTCGATGGAACACCATTCCAGTCTGGTATGTAGCGATTATAAAAAGAAAAGCTGAAGGCCATATATATATTTAGCCAAGCCAAGCCTAGAATCGGAGCTGCACACTCTCACCGAGCAACTTCGCATGGCGTTATTTGGGCCAGTTTAATTTGTGTCCAAAACAATTGAGCGGCAGCACGGAAAACGAAGAGTTTTCGATAGCAAACGTTTGCAAAGCGTAACGGAATTCAAAGCGGATAAAAAAACACTACAAGCGAACAAAGTACGATGCGAGTGTTTTGCTGGAAGAAGGAGAAGGTGGAGAAATTAAACAAGACTAGCTTGTAATAAAAATAGCTTGTACTGATTAATCTAGAAAAATCGGTATTTATTTTGACATAAATGCCCGTAGAAAAGACAATAAAGGGTAAAAACTGATCGTTAAGAGAAGTCAACAGGAATTGACCGCGGTTCAGAAACAACAGAACAACAAACATAAGTATTACAAGAAAACAAAGCACAATACGAATAATATTTCTTCGAAGATTCTTGGAGAAGGTGGAGAAATTAGACAAGTAACAAAAATTGCTTAGTAATTTTGACATAAATGTCCGTAGAAAAGATAAAAAAGAGGTCCACACCTGATCGTTTAGAGCAGTCAACAGGGATCACTGAGGCAGCAATCACTCGAAACGCGACAAAGCTGAATAATAGCGCCATTTCCCACAAAATCTTTCCTTGGCTGACACAAAACGCTAAAGAGCTTTGACAGTTTTACTGGTACTTCCCATATCTTCCGAAGAACCTTCTTCAATAAATGATTCTCAGTGGCAAAGCGTCATCCAGTTAACGAAGAAAGCGCTTGCCAAACCACACCAGCATTTCTCTCGCAGACCCGTCCACTATAAAATTTATCAAAGCCAGCCCAGCCAGTTAACTCATTTCGGTGTTTTTAACATCCAAACGCTGATTCTTACCGGTTCAAACAAATTAAGACGACATGTTCATGGACGGCGAAACTTAATATTGTTGTTTACAGGCCGCTTTCGACGAAGATCTCTAAAACGTTTTTCAAATGACGAGTGAAGCGCGCTGGTCTTTGACATTTTTGACAGCATTTTGACATTTTTATGTCAGATTTTGAGACGTGCACATGCACATGCATTTGATCGGCTTTTTTTTCTGTTTTGTAATTTTTTTTACTCGAGCTTGAGTTTCCGCCTTTAATCCTTAATTTTACGAGGACTCATTGTGATTACGTGTTATCAAGATAAGGGCAAAAGTTTCTTAACGCTGTTGAGGTACCAAGATCGAAAAACAGTCAGCCAAGCCGAGTAAAAACATTCGTTTGCTTGCAAAGAAAACAACGTAACAGAAAAACAAACAAACAAACAATTCAACTACTTCTTTGCGTCCAAAACGAGTACAGATGATTGTTATTTATATCTATTCCAGAGAAAAAAATACAAGTTTCATTCCTGAACAAAAGTAACAATGATTAAACCAAATGTTAAGCTTCTATTTATTTAATTTACCTCTCTGTCCTGCGCTGTGTTGTAGAGGTCTCTACCACTTGAAAATTCGTAAGCTTCAGTAAAGTAAAAACAAGCATCCGCAAAAATAGCAAACGGTTTGTCCAAAGAAAGCCTTTTCCACAGAGTTTGAGCTACTCGTTCCTCCCATTAACACAGGTTAACTGTTAAGTGACCTTTCTTAATGAGATGCAAGATGCCGCGGTAAAGTGAAAGCCCTTGAAGCGTTGAATTATACTGTTTTCAACCGCACAATCGATCCAAGTTTGAAGCTTTTCTTGAGAAAAATCGCTCTTCCTTTCATCACTTGTAAATTCACCTGCCGGAGTATCTTTTGACAAGTTCTTGATTTTTATGCTTTTTACGCGAATTTAAAGACAAACTTCGATCGAAGATGAAGTTGTTTTGCTCAAAATGAAGAAACCAAGTGAATGTGAAATTACGAGCAGCAGAAAGCGCGCTAAAAATTAAGCCTCGGTTTGGGTGTCCCACACCTGGCTTGAGCCTGCGATCAAATCGAAAGCAAGTACCTGGTCAGCGGTCAACTTAAAAAAAAAACAGCTAACCTCGATGAGGTCTTAACTTGAGCCCGCGATATGGTCACGTGACACTGGTCAGCGGATACCTTGTTTTGACAGGTGTCAATTGGCTATAAGATGGATGTCCAGTATCAAAGATGTACGCTGGGTGTACGCTGTAAACGAGCTGGTCAGCTGCTGGGCCAGGTGGAGTATGGCCGCCATGTTGGATTATTATGATTATTATTAGGATATTATTAGTTACTGAGCAACACCACCGTCGTCGTGCGTACGCGCCCACGAGCAATACCGCTAGCCATTTTTACCACGAGAAAAGCAGTTGACGGGTTTCTATAGGTATGCTGCTCCGCTTGGCGGCCCTTCGGGCCGCCGGAGCTCCGCTATAAACTCTAAGCTTTTGACTCTGAGTTATGGACTCCAACCATGCAACCCGTCGGTTTAAAGAACTCGATCAATTTTCTATATAAGTTTTATATCAGGTACTGTTACTTATTTGGATCTAACTTGATATTTGCCATGTACCCAAAGGAACTCGTCACCTTTGTTATATAGTTTGAGGGTAGAAGAAAAGGAAGCCACGCCAGTACCGGACAGCGGTACGCTAGTTATAGGCATGCGTGGCCTCGCGTCTCGCGCTGTTCTACTCGTGTTTTTGTAAGCTCGCTCGTTCTGTTACCGTCATACCAGTTTGATTAAAGCTTCAGTTGTGTTACGAATCGCGTCATCAACTTACCTTTGCCTCATCAATTGGCGAAAGCTCCCTCTGTTTATTGATATTGTATACGGGAGATGTTTCCCAGAACGTGTTTATAGGCCGTTTTGAGTCCCATTTTCAGCTATGGTCGTTGGTTTGTTACATTTTCTGCTCCTACCGCAGTTTTTAGGAACTCCATCAGGGTTACAGATTAACAAAAATACTTGATCTTTAATCTGATCATAAGAGGAATTCAAGATGGCTGACGTATTAAAGAGGACCGCAAAAATAAATCGGGATTACAGGTTGCTTTTTTACCTTGATTTTTCTGAAGAAACTGGCGACAAGGACGCCATAAGAGCTAGATTTTAGTTTCAATTTAAAGTGTATGGCACTCTGAGTGAGCAAACAGTCAAAATCGTGCCATTTGCAGAGGAAGAAGGGTATTCCACACACATTTTTTAATATTTTTCTTCAGCGTTTGCTTTCCCAGTCGAATACCCTATGTAGAAAAATGTCCTTTAGTCCCAGGACCCCAGAAATGCCAAAATTATATCGGTTGAACTGACGTCACGGCTTGTTTAACCCGTTGTTTGGTCTTATAGTACCAGTTTTGAATGAGCCATTTCGTGACGATATCGACTAAAGAGCAGACGTTTTTTGCTCGATATCGTAAATACAAGGTCAGTCCTACTTGTTAATGAAATATAATTAGTAGGGATTTATTCAGTGTAAAATAAACGACTGAGAAGATCCCTTGGCGAGGACGCGTTCTCTTTGCTACAAGCTCTCCCAACACGTCGTCACGTGATCTCTAGGGCGGCAACGGGAGGAATTTACATAGCAACCGACCATCGTGACGATCTCTCCATAGCTTCAGGAGTGGGGAATTGTTAACATTGGGAAAGCCCCTCATCGATAAATGTCCCTT
>JAEMWC010000482.1:90000-132500 GCA_016490735.1 Pachyseris speciosa
AATTTTGTAAATTTAAAGGGATATATGTTGATCTGATAGGGGTCTACGGATATACACTGCAACGGTAGACTCCAACACAAGCTAAGCGCAATGCGTCCGATGTAAAGAAAGACAGTCTTCTCTCCATTCTTTTGTTTAGCGCTAAATTAGGGATACAATACAAGCCCGAGTTTGGGCTAATTGTAGCCTCTTGTTTCGGGAATAGCCAGCCTTTCAGACTTCTCTTACGATTGAGCGCCTCTTCCTATTTTAAAGACTAAAAAAGACAACTTTAATGTTATCAAAGACGCAGCATTTCTTGTTTGTATGTTTGGTGGATTATTGCAACTTTACAACCGCTAACTGGAAACAATTCGTGTCCGTGTATTGACCTATAACATGGCCCATCAGTCTCGACGGACTAATACCAAAAGCGCGTTTCTACCGTCTGATTCTCTTTTTTTAACTCTGGCAAAGCATACTTCTTCGTGTTATGGAATGTAAGCTAATCGATTGGAATTGTTCGCAGTATAACAATGAAAAACAACTCTTTGAGATAATTTCATGAAAAATATTTTGTCTTCAAACTTATGCCCCGTTTCCCAACCCCACCTATTACAATGAAATATTTTGTATCTCGAATTTATGAGACCAGGCGTACGTTTCTCAAAACACCGGAAAACATTTCGGGCCCGAGAGGTATTTTTCAAGTCGGTTTTCTATCGCTTGGTACTAGTTTTTAAGGGGCAAACTAGCCTCGTGTATTTCTCAGTTTCATAGCGTGCTTTCTTAAAAGACTAGTAAAAGTATTAGAAAACGAATTTTTGGTAATGAACCAGGTCCACGTATCGGAGCTTTGAGAAACGCGCGCCAGCTTACAATTTTTATGACAAAAAAACTATCAAAATCACTCCCGCGGACAACGACACTTACAACTCGGCGGGAAATGTATACGTAAAATGTCTAATTTCTTGAACTGAATTTCTGAGTTCTAAGAACAGCAGCAAATTCAGTCAATGGTGGGCGCTTTGCTGGATCATCGGAGGTTAATTTCTTCGCCACTTTTAGAGAGCGCTTTTGCGGTAGGCAATAAATTAATTTTCAGCGCAATCTTGCCGAAAGAAAAGACATCAGAAGCAACACTTTGATGCTTTTTTCCACTGACAATTTCTGGTGCGATATGCGGGTAAGACCGCCAGTATTGACAATGCGTCCGCTTTCCCAAAATAAATAATTACGGGATTCCATTGTTTTCCACGTTTTTCCAGAACAACATTGTTCGATTTGAGGTCATTATGAACAACACCGGCCTTGTGAATATGACTTAGAGCTTCCATGACGTTTTTAAGAATTCCTTGCCAAGTAGGCTTGTCAAGTTTCCCCTTTTTTATTATCTTGTGCAATGTAGTACAAGAGTCATTTTCGCCATGGAACTGGGTGATCAGGCGCAGCTGCAGTGATTTTGTGATCACTTCAAACAGCAAAGGCAGTCCACGGTGGTCACCGAGCTGGCCAATCATTTCAGCCTCTCTTAGAACTTCTTCCTTGATTTCTTCCTGTGACCTTGATTGCCGAGGCTTAAATTCTTTAACTGTTACCGAAATACCTCTGTAGTAGGCCAGGTAACACGTGCCAAAAGACTCACAGCCCAAAAACGTTTTTGATTTTACTACCTCCGAAGAATTTATCTCTTTCAATGGTGTAGATATCCGGGTTCGAGACTCATCTGATTTCTTGATTTTGGAGGTTGATGCAGCAACATCTACCACGATCAAGCTCTTCTTTGACTCACAATGCTTGGCCGGTTCTGGCTCAGTAAGACCATAATGCTTGACCAGTTCTGATTCAACAAGACCTGGCTCTGGCTCGGGAGGCTGACAGCTCATGGACGACCGCACTGGTTCAAAAACATCAACCGGAGAATTAACTTCTAGCTCGCAAGCAAGCTCAACAGCATTCTTGAGACATTGGCTTTCGCCTTCTTATTCCTCCAACGTTTCTTTGTTTCAATCCGAATGCCTTTCATTTTCTCTCTGTCTACGACTTTCTTCCGCTTGTTTCTCGCCATTCTATTTGCTTCCAACACTCACAGAAATAAAAGCAAGTTAAGACGAACACGAATTGCAAAATGTGCTGTAAAAGCGGCATACGACAATTGAAGTATTATAGCCCATGCCCGACTGGAGGAACATGTACCTCTACTGTGTTACGGCATCTCAGTGTCATTAGGCGCCCTTGGCTATGTTGCTAATATTGAAATCTGCTTATAAGATCAGTCACTGTCATTAAAAAACACACGCGCGCGAAGTTGCGTCGCGTCTCCTCGCAACTTCAGATAACAACAGCCCAAATGAGCTGACCACCCAAGAGAGACAGAATGGCTTTGAGTTCGTTGAAAAGGAAATTATATTCTGCCTTCAGATAACAACAGCTCAAATGAACTGACCACCTTTTGAGTTAGTTGAAAGAGAAATTAAACTCTGCATTGAGATAACAACAGTTCAAATGAACTGACCCCCAAGAAAGACAGAATAGTTTTAAGTTTGTTGAAAGAGAAATTAAACTCTGCCTTCAAATAACAACAGCTCAGACGAACTGACTACACAAGAAAGAAAAGATTTTAAAAGTTAAAAGGAAACAAAAGATAAATTCTACTGTAAGAAAGCAACAGCTCAATTTGAACGAACTGTACCAAGGCATTGTCACTGCAAGCTTAAGAGCTAAATTTACATGCCAGCCCAATTACGAATCTGAAGCATAAGGTTTTTGCGATGCAACTCCATGTCACTGTATCTCCACCGAAAGCTGCTGATACATGAGGGGCTTCTCTCCAGGAAGTCTTTTGCTGCCATGATAACACCAACTCCACAGCTCCCAGCACCAACCATATTCGAATCATTCCCTCTTTGATATGGCATTCCAAATCGTTTGAAGTGGTTGCAGTTTGCCCAGAACTTTGTCTGAAGGGTCGCATGTGATGGATACATTTCTGTGAGCAATTCCAACAAATCTTTCATCGTTGGAAGAGTTGTAAACGGGACATCATCATCATCATCAAAGTACATTTCCATACTTGGCAAATTGACATAAATCAAACCCCAGTGGTTTGGCATATGGACTGGCACTAATATTTGCTGGAGGGTGCTGAAATTTTTCAATTCACATGCTATTCTCGCCAATCGCTTTTTTTCAAGCAGGAGAACTGTGCTAAGTGACGCGTTGAATGCGTATTTTGGCCGGTGTTTTCTTGAAAACTGAGAGCAAAAAAGCGAAAAAAAAAATATAGGGCCATGTTTTTCTAATGTATCAACGCTTTCCAAACTATTTTCAGTTTTTCCAAAATAGAGAATCCCGCAGAATATTATAATTTTGACCTTTTTAAGCGTAATCACTCCACTCAAAACTATAAATTTCATGGGAATTATCGTAGGACCCTTTTTATGTTGAGAAAACAAGATGGTCTATGGACGTTAACTCAGGATACTTTTGTGCTCCAGAAGCCGGAGGCACGCTTTCTGATTCTCGAAAACTATCCGGCTAGTGGTTTGCTTTGGGGTTCACATAAGGCCTTTTTGTTCACTTTCGAGCAAAGCTCGTTAAACTGTTTTGAGAGTTGCCATCCATATTTGTTGTCAGCTGTTGTTCTTTACTTCTAAATTAAGTGGCAACATCTGAAGTTTTTTCTCTCTGCGAAGCTTGAAAACATTCGCATAGACACTTCTCTTAACATATTGGATATTCAAAACACGAGGCGAATCGTTTCCGTGTATGTGACATGTTTCTCAGAAGCAATCCAGATGTCAAGCATTGTAAAAAGAACTTGAAATTCAAGCTGCTCTATTTTCAAAACAAAGCATGTTACTTGGCTTAAAATGTCATTTACCTGATGAAGGTAAAATCGAAATGTTTAATTTTAGTTGTTTTCTCTGACGTCATGTGAAAACCAAAAATTCGCAAACTTGTCTCTAAATATTGAACTGTCACAGCGATTGAGTTGTGGTATAATCCGGATCAGATAACATCAAAACAACTTTACGATTTTCTAAATATAGAACTGTCACAACGTTCTAATTCGAGTCGATACTCAGCACGTGCGAGGCTTCCAACCTTGTCTTAAATTCGGCAAACCTTTTCACGCGGACAGTCTGTACTGTATTGAAATCTAGCTTCACAACTTTACAAAGATATGTGCAGGAAAATTTGTTCCGGCGGTCGAAGTGGATTATTTAACCTTGAGTGTCCACTTGCGGTCACGTATTAAATGGAAGGTCTCACATTACCAAAACAACTTTGTGCAAATCTGTAATTTTTCTGTCACCGCATTCGAATTCGACTTGTGATATTGATTAGCAGATAAGCACTACACGTGCGAGGCTTCCAACTTTTTCTTAACACTCGGCAAACCTTTTCACGGGGACAGACTGTGCTGTCTTAAAATATCTAGCTTCACAACTCAAACACAATGAATTTGCATAACTTGAAAACAACCATCGAGTGATGTTAGCCTTTCGACCTTTGGACTATATGGTTTGCTTTAACCAATGAACACACCGCCACGTGCCTGCTATTGTGCATTGGCCAATCCAAACACCGGAACGTAATTGTATTGTGCATTTTGCTGCACAGGAAAAAAAAAGACTGAAATCTGACACATTTTATAACTCGGTATACTTACAGTATCCCGAGTAATAAGCGTTATTTCACGATTTTGGTGAAATAAGAGGTAAAAAAGTATGACTTACTTTTTCTTATTTTTGAGGACAACAATTTTTTACCAATTTTTTGTCATTGGAAGTTGTTAAAACTGGTGGACATCAACAAAATATAGTTTTGCTGCATTTAACTTTTTCTATTTTTGCGGATAGGCAAATTTGTCCTCACAAATCACTGAACAATATATAGATAACCTGCACATTGCTCTTTTTATTTGGGAAGCAAGGCACCGAATTTCCGATGGCTTGATTTTGACTCCGCTGAAATCATGAAAAATCTCTTGTTATCTGTTAATTCAAAAAGCAAGGGTCCGGGCTTTTTATTCCGCTGAAATCGTAAAAAAATACCCTGTTGATATCTGTGTTCAAAAAGCAAGGGTCCGAAATTCGGACCCTCGCTTTTTTCACTCCGCTGAAATCGTAAAAAATACCCTGTTGTCTCGGGTTCAAAACGCAAGGGTCCGAAATTCGGACCCCTGCTTTTTACTCCGCTAAAATCGTGAAAAATGTCCTGTTATCTCTGTTCAGAAAACAAGGGTCCGAAATCGGAGCCTTACTTTTTACTCCGCTGAAATCTTGCAAAAATGTCGTGTTATCTCTATTCATAAAGCAAGGGTAGCAATTTTGGCCCCTTACTTTTTACTCCGCTGAAATCGTGCATGAAAAAATTTCTCGTTATCGAGCTCTTGGTTCAGAAAGCAACGATCATAAGTTTGGATTCACCTGAATTCATCAATAACGTAGCGCTGTATTCATTCTGAAAATGAGGGTCCGAATTGCAAATCCTTGACTCTGCTTAAATTAGAAACAGTTTTATAATACTCACCGCTGGGAACAAGGTTCCGTTCAATTGGTGAAATCATTTGGCCGGCGACGTTTTACGGGATTATTATTAGGACATAACTCTTCTGGCCATTTTATATCAATTATAACAAAATCTTTTTTTTTTTTTTTTAAAGACACAAAGTTTTACTACACGGTACAATTGTGCACAATACAGTACACACTATCACTATCACTATCACTACCACCAATTACAATGCAGTATTTATCTTACATGGAATTTGCAAAGTTTACAACAATCAAAATATATAACGAACTTAACACGAAAAAACACAGAGCAAAATATAGTACAAAGATGCATTAAATAAAGCTATACTTCATGGTTACGCAATATGAAAAAAAAAACAAACAAACAAACAAACAAACAAACTTCATAACAGGTTGAAAAAAGAAGAAATAACAGACCATTTTGCTTTAAATTCTTTTTCACAACCAGAAGAAAAAAAGGTGTATTTTTCTATTTTAAGTTTTTCATAAACGAGGGAAACATATTCATTAAAAACATATAACTTACTGTTAAGGGCATTACATATAGAAAATACTTGCCAAATCTTTATTTATAATGCCAAACAGGATTTCGTTTTTTGAAAGGGAAAGTCTTAAATCAACAACGCCTGAGGACTAATCAATGAATTCCTTCCAAAACGAAATGGCTTGTGTGCATTCAGTGAATAAATGAATAATAGTGTGATCAGCTGGACAGAAAGGGCAGCGTGGAGAGTCTTCTTTCTTCATTTTGAATAGTAAGCTCTTTGTACACAGAATGTTATGAATAATTTTATACTGAAACATTGATAGCTTCACTTCTTTCGTTGCTTTGAAGGGCAGAAGATACAACTTGCCTAAGTCACCTTCTCGGTAACCTTAAGTTAGCAGTCTTTTTTCACAAGTTGGTGGAGAAGAGCGTTGAAGAGACAACAGTTTGGTGTACGATTTTTTTACACGTCATTTCTTCTATTTTGATTTGTGTTGTGAACCTTGGTCACCAGCACTATGAAGAAGCTTTTTTCAACTTTGCGGGATAGAGTTAACTAGACCAAAGTATTTTAAAAAATTGCAATTTACATTAAACTTATTGAGAAAAGCATTAAAGGTCAAGAAACAATTTCGCCGAGGGTGGAAGATATCTTTAATCTTCAGAATTCCTGACTGATGCCACTGCGGAAAGTATATTGCTTTCCTCTCCGAAGTAATAAACTTTTATGCTTTCCCTCTCTGCCCACTGACATAATTAAGGCAGTGCTGCATTACCCGAAGCTAGTTTACTGGGCCCAAATAAGGAATTTGCAAACACAACATGGAGTTAAATGGCTATGAACAAAGTCCATAGCCGCTTTAATAAAATAATTCTCTTTTCTTCAAGTTATCTGATACTTTACAATGAAGTTTTAACTGGCCCAGTAAAGGTGAGGGCAACCACAACGCCAAAAGCATCATAATGCAAAGCAAGGATGATTCTCGCCTCACCCAAGGGAAATGCAGCACCCAAAAAAGAAAAGAAGCAACGGAACTTTCACCCCGGCTGGGCAGCTCTGTATGACCTTCGTATACTACAAGTAAATCACAAGAACTACGAATAAGGGTAGACGGATATGCAATGAAAGGAGACTGCCGCCCATGCAGGTCAATCTCCCATTAGTAAACACAAAATCCAAACTGATGAGAACTGCTGCCCCTGCCATGCAGTTCATCAGAAAGAAGAAAGAGCAGCACCTACCCCGGCTAAGCGCTGAGTATGCTAAAACAATTAACTGTAACTAAATTTCCTATAAGATAATAAACAAAGCCAAACTATGAAAGGTAAATGACTACTGCCCCTGCAAGTCAGTCCAAAATACAAAAAAAAAAAAAAAAAAACAGAGAAATTCCAGCTAATGATAACTGCTGCCCTTGCAAGCAGTTGATCAGACTGGATTACCAGTTAAAGGTATACAAGTATACTTCAGAAATGCATTGGATTTCCAACGCCCCAATGCCCTATTCTGTGTGTACGAAATTCCAGAATCTGCAGCATGAGAAGCAGCTCCAATGCAAAAGCTATGCCCCTTGTAGCAGGATGGCTCAAGAACGCAATACTTAATGGCCATGGAATGCAAGAAGCTCAAATATCCGACTGGCGAACCATCTACCAAAACAAAGAGGGGCCCAGGTTTACTGCCCCTTAGAGACAAACATTGCAACAAAATGTCTACAGGACAAAAAGAGTTCTGAGGACATATCACAACAGATAGGAAGGTACAGAAGAGGGACGAAGACTGGACTTTAATAATGTTGAAACTATGGGTGCCAATTCTGAGGCTGCAGATTGACCGGGATGTCCGTTGGATTATGGTCCAGGTAAGCTGGTGCCAAACTACCAATTTCTTGACAAAAACAACAGCAAAAAAACAAAAAACAAACTGAAAGGTTAAAATCTCTGAGCTTCGTGACAGTACGGCCATCTACGCCACGATGTGCCGAGAAGACTGAAATCGACATCGGCACGACTGAAGAAATTCGAACGTAAATCGCGCTGTAAATGCTTAACAAAAGAATAACCTAAAAGAAGAACTTGAGGAAGCGGGGACGCCATGGAAGGAAACAGAAATTAAGAAAATAAAGTACCTTGATAGAAAATTCACTCCTTTCCCCAGTGAAGAAACATGTGAATGACAATGGACAATTGACACTTCAGTCCCAAATGTTCGGTATCCCTAGAGGGGCTATTATTGATGAAGTCACATTCAAACCCTACACAAATATCCGGATGTTGTCACACAACACCTATGGTAGTTAATTCACAGAGCATCAAGGAAAAGCATAAAAATCCTATTTGCTAGCAAATATTCCCTATTATTCCAAAGAATTTGTTCGAGGACTTCATATCTACTCTTTGGATTGGAAGCTATTAAATCTTGCCAGAATGTGATTATTTCGCGATAGAATTCAGGAAGTTGACTACTTAAATTGAGACGATCTACGTTATAGTTGCATGCGAAGAGCTCCAGCCCTCCAACGTTAGCAAGAAGCGACTTTGGGGTGAGTTGCCAAGGGGCTCCAGAATCTGAGTAAAGTCGTTTGACCCAATTTAGCTTTAAAGCTTTATTAAACAAAGAAAACTCTCTCATCTCTAAGCCTCCTTCCTTTTTAGTTTTAATTAGTATTGAGAATTTTATCTTAGGCGGTTTTTGGTTCCATATAAAATCTAAGGCTATTTTATTTACTTCAAATGAAGAATGATCCTCGCAGTTGTGAACGCAATTTATGCAATTGCGAAAAGAAGCCTGAAAAAAATTCAGGACTTCAACGGGGTTCGAACCCGTGACCTCGCGATTACCGGTGCGATGCTCTAACCAACTGAGCTATGAAGCCACTGATGTTGGGAGCAGGTCACTTGTAGGTTCTTATGTTCCCGTGAAAGAAATGAGTGTGAATGATATATGAATTGAATCATATATGAACTGCGGAAATGAAATCAAATGAAGAATGATCCTCGCAGTTGTGAACGCAATTTATGCAATTGCGAAAAGAAGCCTGAAAAAAATTCAGGACTTCAACGGGGTTCGAACCCGTGACCTCGCGATTACCGGTGCGATGCTCTAACCAACTGAGCTATGAAGCCACTGATGTTGGGAGCAGGTCACTTGTAGGTTCTTATGTTCCCGTGAAAGAAATGAGTGTGAATGATATATGAATTGAATCATATATGAACTGCGGAAATGAAATCAAATGAAGAATGATCCTCGCAGTTGTGAACGCAATTTATGCAATTGCGAAAAGAAGCCTGAAAAAAATTCAGGACTTCAACGGGGTTCGAACCCGTGACCTCGCGATTACCGGTGCGATGCTCTAACCAACTGAGCTATGAAGCCACTGATGTTGGGAGCAGGTCACTTGTAGGTTCTTATGTTCCCGTGAAAGAAATGAGTGTGAATGATATATGAATTGAATCATATATGAACTGCGGAAATGAAATCAAATGAAGAATGATCCTCGCAGTTGTGAACGCAATTTATGCAATTGCGAAAAGAAGCCTGAAAAAAATTCAGGACTTCAACGGGGTTCGAACCCGTGACCTCGCGATTACCGGTGCGATGCTCTAACCAACTGAGCTATGAAGCCACTGATGTTGGGAGCAGGTCACTTGTAGGTTCTTATGTTCCCGTGAAAGAAATGAGTGTGAATGATATATGAATTGAATCATATGAACTGCGGAAATGAAATCAAATGAAGAATGATCCTCGCAGTTGTGAACGCAATTTATGCAATTGCGAAAAGAAGCCTGAAAAAAAATTCAGGAATTCAACGGGGTTCGAACCCGTGACCTCGCGATTACCGGTGCGATGCTCTAACCAACTGAGCTATGAAGCCACTGATGTTGGGAGCAGGTCACTTGTAGGTTCTTATGTTCCCGTGAAAGAAATGAGTGTGAATGATATATGAATTGAATCATATATGAACTGCGGAAATGAAATCAAATGAAGGATGATCCTCGCAGTTGTGAACGCAATTTATGCAATTGCGAAAAGAAGCCTGAAAAAAATTCAGGACTTCAACGGGGTTCGAACCCGTGACCTCGCGATTACCGGTGCGATGCTCTAACCAACTGAGCTATGAAGCCACTGATGTTGGGAGCAGGTCACTTGTAGGTTCTTATGTTCCCGTGAAAGAAATGAGTGTGAATGATATATGAATTGAATCATATATGAACTGCGGAAATGAAATCAAATGAAGAATGATCCTCGCAGTTGTGAACGCAATTTATGCAATTGCGAAAAGAAGCAATATATGATTCAATTCATATATCATTCACACTCATTTCTTTCACGGGAACATAAGAACCTACAAGTGACCTGCTCCCAACATCAGTGGCTTCATAGCTCAGTTGGTTAGAGCATCGCACCGGTAATCGCGAGGTCACGGGTTCGAACCCCGTTGAAGTCCTGAATTTTTTTTTTCAGGCTTCTTTTCGCAATTGCATAAATTGCGTTCACAACTGCGAGGATCATTCTTCATTTGATTTCATTTCCGCAGTTCATATATGATTCAATTCATATATCATTCACACTCATTTCTTTCACGGGAACATAAGAACCTACAAGTGACCTGCTCCCAACATCAGTGGCTTCATAGCTCAGTTGGTTAGAGCATCGCACCGGTAATCGCGAGGTCACGGGTTCGAACCCCGTTGAAGTCCTGAATTTTTTTCAGGCTTCTTTTCGCAATTGCATAAATTGCGTTCACAACTGCGAGGATCATTCTTCATTTGATTTCATTTCCGCAGTTCATATATGATTCAATTCATATATCATTCACACTCATTTCTTTCACGGGAACATAAGAACCTACAAGTGACCTGCTCCCAACATCAGTGGCTTCATAGCTCAGTTGGTTAGAGCATCGCACCGGTAATCGCGAGGTCACGGGTTCGAACCCCGTTGAAGTCCTGAATTTTTTTTTCAGGCTTCTTTTCGCAATTGCATAAATTGCGTTCACAACTGCGAGGATCATTCTTCATTTGATTTCATTTCCGCAGTTCATATATGATTCAATTCATATATCATTCACACTCATTTCTTTCACGGGAACATAAGAACCTACAAGTGACCTGCTCCCAACATCAGTGGCTTCATAGCTCAGTTGGTTAGAGCATCGCACCGGTAATCGCGAGGTCACGGGTTCGAACCCCGTTGAAGTCCTGAATTTTTTTCAGGCTTCTTTTCGCAATTGCATAAATTGCGTTCACAACTGCGAGGATCATTCTTCATTTGATTTCATTTCCGCAGTTCATATATGATTCAATTCATATATCATTCACACTCATTTCTTTCACGGGAACATAAGAACCTACAAGTGACCTGCTCCCAACATCAGTGGCTTCATAGCTCAGTTGGTTAGAGCATCGCACCGGTAATCGCGAGGTCACGGGTTCGAACCCCGTTGAAGTCCTGAATTTTTTTTCAGGCTTCTTTTCGCAATTGCATAAATTGCGTTCACAACTGCGAGGATCATTCTTCATTTGATTTCATTTCCGCAGTTCATATATGATTCAATTCATATATCATTCACACTCATTTCTTTCACGGGAACATAAGAACCTACAAGTGACCTGCTCCCAACATCAGTGGCTTCATAGCTCAGTTGGTTAGAGCATCGCACCGGTAATCGCGAGGTCACGGGTTCGAACCCCGTTGAAGTCCTGAATTTTTTTCAGGCTTCTTTTCGCAATTGCATAAATTGCGTTCACAACTGCGAGGATCATTCTTCATTTGATTTCATTTCCGCAGTTCATATATGATTCAATTCATATATCATTCACACTCATTTCTTTCACGGGAACATAAGAACCTACAAGTGACCTGCTCCCAACATCAGTGGCTTCATAGCTCAGTTGGTTAGAGCATCGCACCGGTAATCGCGAGGTCACGGGTTCGAACCCCGTTGAAGTCCTGAATTTTTTTCAGGCTTCTTTTCGCAATTGCATAAATTGCGTTCACAACTGCGAGGATCATTCTTCATTTGATTTCATTTCCGCAGTTCATATATGATTCAATTCATATATCATTCACATTTATTTACTTCGTTGGAAAAATGTTTAGGCGTCTCTATTGTACTACAGATAAATATGACCTTTGAAAGAGCGAGAGATTTCACTAAGTTGATTTTGCCGTAAAGAGAGATGTCCCTCTGAGACCATATATTTAACAGCTTTTTTAATGAAATCAATTTATCCCAGAAGTTCTTCTGTGAAGTCACTTCACGGTCGTAGGAAAAGTGTACGCCTAGTGCATAAGCCGGTTTATCACTGAGCGATAAGTCTAAAATTGTGTCTTTCCTGTGACGCCACGAGCCGAGCCATAACATTTCCGATTTTGTTTCATTTATTTTAAGGCCTGAACATTTCTCAAAATGAGTTAGTAACTTGAAAAGGTTAAACACGGATTCACTGTCTTTCAAAATTACTGTCGTATCATCTGCGTATTGAGCTAATTTCACCTCTTGAGAACCGCCGTGCCCAATTTCGATTCCTTTAATTAAAACTGAGCGCAATGGCTACAACAAACAACGAGCCCGATAATGGACACCCTTGCCGAACAGCTCTCTCAAGAGAAAAGGGTTCTGACGCGTGGCCGTTGTTTATAACACAGCTGGAGATATTGATAAAAAACATGAACTCACTGGCAAAGTTGGGGGCCGAAATTTACTGCCTTCAGGCATCTTTGAATGTAATTCCATTCCACCGAATCAAAAGCTTTCTCAAAATCTAAAAAAACAGCAACTCCTGGGATGTCGTTCTGCCTAGTGTATTCCATTACATCTGAGATCAACCTGATACTTTTCCTATGAACCTTCCTTTTACGTAACCTGATTGCCCAGGGTGGATTAAGGTTGGTAGCACCTTTTCTAAACGGAGAGCAATAGCTTTTGTCGCGATCTTATAATCTACATTTAGTAGGGATACAGGTCTCCAGTTCTTCAAATACTGGATGTTCTTATCCTTCTTTGGGATCAAAGATATAATCCCATGTCTTTAGGAAATAGATAAATGCTCTGTTTTGAACGCGTAATTGAAACTATTGACAACATAGTCACTTATGACGTCCCAGAAAGCACAACAAAATTCTTTTGTTAGCCCATCGGAGCCAGGAGATTTGTTGTTTTGCATCTTTTTTAGAGCTTTTGTGCATTCTGTCAGTGTCAACTCTCCCTCGCATGTGCTAGCCATCTCATCAGTTAGTCTAAAATTTACATAAAAAAAACTCTGTTAATTCATTGCAATCAGGGTCTACATTCCTAGATTTATATAATTGTTTGAAAAAGTTTCGCTCTTCATTAAGAATTTCTTTTGGATTATTGATCCGCGTGCCGTTGGTGTTAATTAAAGATGTTATGTGTTTTCGCCTATCATTCAATTTTTCTAAGTTGAAGAGATATTTGTTATTTTTTCCCCATATTCGTACCAGCGTACTCTGCTTCTTACTATAGCCCCTCGCGTCCTTTCAGTCGCAATTTCAGAAAGTTTGATCTTGATCTGCTCTAGTTCGTTTTTGTCGTCTTCACTATACGCTATACGAAGTTTAGTGCTCAGTTGGGGTAATCTCGACGAGAGGAGTTTTTCTTCGTCCCGTTTACGCCTTGCCTTTGTTTTGGAAAATGTTATAGTCAGACTTCTAATCTCTATTTTGACCATCTCCCATAACAAACCTTTGTCTTCAACTTCTTTATACTTTTCCACGAATTCTGGAATTTTAAGACGCAGCAGAGTTGTGTATTCATTATTAGTTAACAGTGAAATATTAAACCTCCAGATTTTGGGACCTCGAGGTGTCTTCTTCATCAAAACAGACGGTGAGCGCTAAAGCAGAGTGGTCTGAATAAATATTGGGTACAATTCTGCATTCTTGAATTGACTTATCTAAAGATTTGGGAATAAGTAGATAGTCAAGCCTGCTTTGTATCTTCATCGATGGGTTGCACCAAGTGAAACCTGGTTCGTTCAAGTTTTTCTGACGCCACGAGTCTACTAAGTGATGTATTTTAATTAACGAGTCAAACTCTGTTGCCGCTCCATTCCTTGGAACAAAAGGTCGGCCACCTTTTTTAACAATAGAACTCGTTACACAGTTAAAATCGCCAGCTAACACAAGGTTTTCGTTGGCATATGCAGATAACACTTGACTTGGACAGGTCTCTAAGGAACAGTATTTGTTGGGAAGGGTCGTTTGGTGCATAAATATTCACAAGTACTGTTTTGGTTTCGTTAACAAAAGTTTCAGCGGAAATGTATCTTCCATTCTCATCAGCTACAATTTTGTCAATAACCACGTTCAGATTTGGTTTAAAAAGAATCATTACTCCTTTACTGTGAGTTGTACCATGACTAGAAATGATTTTCCCACCCCATTCGGTTTCCCATCTTTTTATTGTTATTGTTGATGAGTAGGTCTCCTGAAGAAAAATTATATCCGAACGCTGAAGGTGCAGCCAGCGGAAAACCTGTCTTCTTTTTCGGGAACTGCTCAGCCCTCTTGCATTCAGCGTCAATATTTTATGCGAAATATTGTGTTGTACAAGTAATCATACTTAGTTTCCCTTGAATTTGTGAAACTGCTTGTACTGAAGCGTGTAAGTTTAAATACTGTGGAACACTTTTGGCGTAACACCATGAAAGTATAGCATAAAAAGAAAACAAAACTTATCTCTGAGATTAGGCGGCGTTGACCGACTAAAGTGCGAGAGCTTTGCTGGCTATTACGATATAGCTGCGCATGAAACGTAGAATTATACAAGAATAACCTAGCTATCCATTAAACGTCCGTATAACGGGAAATTTTGCGTCTCAGCGCCGCGATAAAGAGCGCCGTTTATAATTAGTCGTTCAACATTAAAGCGAGCTTCATTCTTTTCCTGCTTGGCCTTCTTGAGTACAGGATACAGTTTCCTTCTTATCTGATCCACATCCTTTGGGAAGTCGTCAGAGATTCCATAATTAGACCCTTTGGGTAAATTCTTTATAAAGGATCTGTTGTAATCTTTATCCTGAAAATACGTTAGTTTAACAATAATCGGTCTTGGTTTTGACTCTTGGTTAGCTGAAGCCGTTCGCGTAGCAATACGGTGCACTCTGTCGAAATGGACTTTAATCTCTTTGCTTATAGGCATTCTCAACTTATCTCTCATAAATTTACGTAGAACCTCTCCTGTATCGCTATTCGATCTTTGCCTCTTTCTTCAATACCGTAGAATTTCATATTGCTTCTTCTACTGTGGCACTCCAACTTGACATGCCGGCGATGTACTTCGTTCAACTGGTTTTCCACTTTTTTCAATTCGGCAGCAGTAGTTTCTTGCATGGACGAAGTTTGTGTCAACTTCTCCTTTAATTCTGTGATCTCAATCTGCGAATAGTCAATGCCCTTCTTCAGTTCTTTGTTTTCATCTTCCAGTTCGTTAACTCTGGTCTTATAAATTTCCAGTTCTGGCAGTGACTCTAAGAGCCTGTTTAATTTTTCTTCATTGATTGAAAGCTTTGTGCTGGTCGCCTTAAAGTACTGCTGGCAGCCATGTTGGATGTCACCAGAATCTTCATCATCAGTCTGTGAACTGCCTTCTCTTGTCCGCTTTCTTCCTTTTTCCGACTGAGACATTTTATAAATACTCAATAGATTATTTTCCAGGCACTTAATAGTTTCACAGCCATATCTACAGCAAGAATTTACTGCTGGATCACGGAGCTTCGAAACAACGTGTCCGCCATCGATCCTTCCCTCGTCCCAGTCCTCAAAATCTACGAGATGTCCAATTTGAACTCATCACTCAACCTAGTGAAGATCGCGAGCCTCGCAGTGATCAAAACTGAAGACCTGACGTTTCTTACCACATTTCCACTTACGTGATCTTTCGTCTGACTTCATTAAATCCTGTCGCGAAAAAATGTGCTCATGACTTTACTTGGCTCTCAAACAGTAGTAAAGCCTTGCAACACAAAGTCTCTCAGCTTCTGAAGACTTCATTTTTGGCGCAGTGCTCAGAAAGCCGTTACTCGGTTAGCCACAGGGTTACGTCAGCATAGTTTTGGTTAGTTCAAAAAAAGACCGGATACAAGAAATATTTCATTTGTCTCCGCTCGTGAACACCGGATTGGAAGCATTCAGTGTAAAAGTCACCCAAATCTTTTCTGTATGTAAGAAACTTGAGATTATAAGTGCTTTTTAAGATTGAAGTTTAAGTCTAGTTTACTTTCTAGGTTTGAAACCTCCATTAACTCAGTGAGTACGTGACACATTCAAGACCTGCCTTATCTCAAATAAAACCACAACAAACGTGCATGCACTTCATTTTTCTTGAGCGGTTCATCGTGGATAAACATTTCTCAGTTTTGTTGAAGGCAGTTGCAAAAAAAACAACTTGTGAAAATGTTAAATACCACTGCTGTGGAAAATTAACAAATTGGAAAAACTGAAAATAGTTTGGAAAGCGTTTATCAAAGGCCACATGCAAAAATTCAGCTCATTTGGACGACATCAGCAAAATGGCCAAAATCGTCACTTACGCCCTTCTTCCACTGAACCCTTCAATTAGTGTTTCCATCGCGCGCCGGCGAGCGTGAATAAAATTTTTACAGACACCCGTTATAACGGATTGATATGAATCTTTGGCAACCTCTTACAGACACTGAAGAATCTGATAAGTACTGATAAAAATCTAGGAGGCGTCGTCTTGTGTCTGGGGTGGTTTCCAATTGTCTTTCGTTTAGATCACCCCACTCAGTAAAACTTGAAGGTCAAACGTGTTTTGTTTGCGGCAAGTGAAACTTGAATTTTTGCTCAAGTCACGCATCTTTCAATAAGTAAACATGCATCGTTCGCTTCCGGCAACAAACAAGGAAAGTGAAACATATCTTCTGCTGGATTATATAGGGCACTAAGATTTTTTCCATTCTGTTTTTCAATTTTCCATAACATTATAGACAGGACCGTTGATAAATTCTATGCTGAAAACACAAACGAACCTATCTTACCCTATTTTATCGCGCATTCAAAGTACCATTTCGCAAAGTACCATTTCATTTCGTTTCGTTTCGTTCCGTTTCGTTTCGTTTCGCAAAGTACCGTAAGCTTAACCGCGGTCAAACGTAAAAAATAAGAAAAGTCCTTTAAAGATAAGGTTTTTACGTTGAGAGCTCAAAGATGATGAGTCTTTCATCAGTCTGTGAGTTTACTAAATCATTTCATAAATTACTAAAAAAGTTTTAAGGATTTTAAAGCGAAGAATGTGGAAACTGTTCGGCGTGCTGTGTTCTTGTTTTCTGTTTCAATGCGCGACTTCAGGAAAACCGATTCACATTATTGTTCCTAAAACTTTTTTAGTAATTCATAAAATGATTTAGTAAACTCACAGACTGAAGAAAAACTTATCATCTTTGAGCTCTCAACGTAAAAACCTTATCTTTGAAGGACTTTTCTTATTTTTTACGTTTGACCGCGGTTAAACCGTAAGCCGTATTCAGTTTGATTTGTTTGTTTATGTTAGATTGATATTAATGTTATTAATGTGTTATGTTGTGTGTTGAATAGTTTGTGCGTGTGTTTTCTGACCCAAATATGCCTTATTTGGTTCTCCAGAGTCTAACAGACTTTCTTATACTTGTGCTGTGTAATGTCCATATTTGCTGACACCCACTGAATGAACGTCAAGAGCAAATAGCACTTCTTGAGGAGGGAAACTCTGATTTTATCCTTTGGGAAGGTAAAGGTCTGGTAACGAGTATGTTGCTATGGTGACATCATAGCCACTATCACAATGTGTAGTTCTGGCAGCACATCAACCTGCAAAATTTTAACCCTGTAGACCTAGTATTTGCACAGATATTCCATATTTTGTAATTTTACTTCATTTTGTGTCCACCTTGTGACGTCACAAGTCCTCTGATTTGCATAAATCAAAATCTTGAATAACTCGGCAACCAAGAGTGCTATCACAATAAAATAAACGCCGTTCTTCATCATTTTGAAAGCTCTTTCGAAAAACGTAATGAAAATCTTTTTGTCATATGCACTTTAAGTAGCCTAAAGGTATACATGTAAGGCAGTGTGTATTCCTTCATTGATTTTAAGGCCCTTTTGGTCGTTTTTTGCTCCATAATGTATGTCACTTGTACAACACTGCTAATTCTAGTAATTTTCGAAAAGACAATTAAAAAACGACATTTAGCAATTAACACATCACCAATTATTCTACTACCATATAAAGATCGCATTGACTAAATAAACTGAACCGGCAAGGCCAAGTACTTAGCGGCCTACCAGACCGCTTCACGAAAAAGGAAAGAGGTGCAACACTTATTCTTGTTAAACTGGGTCGATAGAAGTTGGGTGGATGAACTTATGATGGCCTTTACTGTGCAATACAACATAAGTTAACATTTAGAGCCCAGTGAAAACCACAGGTTATCAGCCTTTTTCTCCACAGGGTGTTCTTGCAGCAACAATATTAATGCCAATGAGATCCTCCAAATATGTAGTAACAAGCACAGATTAGTGCAGTTTTGACCAAACCCTCAAAATGCGCATGCCAAACGCAATACTGTTTATGCTAAAATGTCTTGTTTTTGTATGGTAGTTTTTAGAACTGTATAGCTTTTAAGCAATTGCCTATGAACAATGTCTCAAAGGCATTTAATTCATCGACATAACGGATGATATTAATACATTTACAGTGTAAGATCAAATTGGCAAAACAGCTGGTCCTTTTATTTACTTAAATTTGCTTTACCTTCATCGAGCTCATGTACGTACCCTTACAGCTAGCCATAACCCGCTGTACGCCAGCTGAAATATTATGATGAGGATAAAAGGATCGAAGCCTAGCTAAGTAACTACAGTACTGTAGGTGTGACATTGTAGATCCTAAGAATGGAGTTTATGGGTATCAATATCTTTGGATACTGCAGGTCTTCCACTGGCAAGTGTCTTGACGGTAGTGTTTTCCATCAGTGGTTTGTCCTTGGTTGCCATACTGCTGGTCGTCCGTGTAAAGTATTACAAAAAGAGAATACAGCAGACAAAAAGGTTAGCACATTTCTTTGGTATAGCCAAAGTAAGATGCTTGAGTGGAATGCACTAAACTAATAAATTGCTTACTACTGTCGTATGCTTACATTAAAATGATTGGACTGAACAAGGTACTACATCACTTGTTCATAATCTCTACAATGTCAAAAGACAGGTGCATGTTTTTGCAGGATTACACTTAACAGACCAAATTGTGTAAGAAAATGTAAGATCTTACTACTTGGTTGCCAATGGCTGCAAGGATGTTCTGGTTCTACATTTAACTGTATGTTACTGTGGAGATTAAAAGAATCCATTGTTTATCCTTACTCCTACCAGGACTGCCAGGGGCATTCAACTTTTGGACGCTTCTGAAATCCCCCCAATAAGAACTGAATTTATAGAAGAATTGGGCCAGGGAGCTTTTGGAAAAGTCAACAAATCCAAACTAACAGATGGATTGGACTACTTTCCTGGTGGAAAAGGCCAGGACAAATCAAAACAAAAGGTTCAGTTTGTTGCGGTGAAAGAATTGCATGGTTAGTGAGGAGTGTTTGAGATATCTCTTTGCCAGATTTGCACAGACCTGATTCATAGAAGGCTATGAAAAAGAAGAACTCTAATTGCACTTGCAACACAAGTATCCTTAACTTTACAATATTTAAAGCGCTCTTTTATTTAAAGTTTCATTAGTCTTTTTAGCCTCCATTCTTTCATTCTTTCTTTAAACTTTCTGCTCAATCCATTCTTAAGCTTGATAATTTGTGATATGCATGGTAGAAACTGGTCTTTGAATCTGAGACACTTTAGCCAACAAATCCCCGTTTTCTTTTATTTTGCCTACACTCAGATATTCTTCATGTTAAGTTACGCTGTAATAAAATTTATAAGTAATCATTTCATTTAAAAAAATGCTACTTGGTACAACGCGCAATGCTGCTGAAACTAGCAGTTTTACAAATCTTGTTTTGAAGGAAATGCCAACGAAGAAGAGAAGAAGGAGTTTCTGGATGAAATAGAACTAATGAAGCAAGTGGGAAAGCACCCGAATGTCCTAAGTTTTCTTGGCTGTTGGACCACAACCACACCACTGCTTCTGATCATTGAGTACATTCCTCATGGAGACTTGCTTCACTGGCTAAGGCGCAAGAGAAGTCAGGTAACAGTATTTGTTTTCACTCAGCAATGATTAAGTTTTACAGTGTAGGCCTACTCTGGGACCCAAAGTCAACAATTAGGATGAGTTAGGCGATTTTGGTGCAGCTTTGGCAAAGGGAAGGGAAGTTTAGGTGACCTCGACTGCAGGGCTCAAAGTTTGAAGGTGTAAATTTCTAGGCACACTGTCAAAAATTTAGGCGCACAGCCAAAATGTTAGAAGCATAGCTTAGAACTGACTGGTGGCACCAAAAAGCTTTAGACCTTGTACAAGTAATCATTTATCATTATGTTATCTTTTATTTCAATTCTGTGTTTGTTCCTTTTTTTTTTTTTTTTTTTTTTGAGAGAATTGTCTTTAATTATTATATACATTAAAAAATTGCACACACACACTTGACACACTCGTACGCACACACACACATCCACTCAAGCATACGATCTTCAAAAACCTTGCCCACGGCTCCAGCCCGCACCAAGCAATAAGACAAAGAGATTCGTTTAGAGGTTATAATGTGAGAGGAAAAGGGGGAAGTCTTCTATCCTTGGGAAAGAGAAGCGTGTTTTGCAAGTCCAGATGTACATTCTTGCTATCAAAAATAAAAACGGATGATGTTTATGATTAAATAGGTGAGGCTTCAAACCTATTACCAAGGATGGCGTTAATTCGGGTGAGCATTGCGGGGTTTCAAATTTCAGCAACCATTCCTTAAAACTCTGCCAAAAACGGGATATGATGGTGCAGCTCCAGAAAAGGTGAATCAATGTCTCAACTTCGCATTGACAAAAACTACACAGATTAGTGTTTGACAAATTGATTCGCTGAAGAAAGTCATTGGTCGCCAATCTCCTGTGCAGCAGCTTAAATTGAAAAGTGCGTAGTTTAGTTATTTTAGTACACTGAAAAGGTGACTGATAAACAGCTGCCCAATCAATCGAATTGTTCTCTTCAATCGAGCAGTCAGCGCACCATTTCTTCTGGCTGTTTATGGGATTCTTCCTTTTTCTTTCTACAAGCGTTTTATGAATAAATCTGTTTGGTTTATTTGCGTTCAGAAAGTTTTGCAAAAAAGCGCCACTGCTATCAACATCATTGTCATGACGGAAATGTTCTTGAACAGTTTTGCGCAATAGCTTAATCGCTGATATTAGGCCATAGAAAGAGAGAAAACTTAGCTTGATATTGTAACGGTGTTTAAATTCTGTAAAAGACAAAAACCTGGTTCCATTTTCCATTAGATCATTAACTTTGAGTATTCCCTGCAAGTACCAAGTTTTGTAATATATTGGTTTATTCCAGACACGAATAAGAGAGTTAAGCCAAAGGCTCTGTGAAAGAAGGTGCTTGTTGGAAGAAATGATACCCACATAGCTGATTTCCGACCATACCAGTATTATCTCTTGCAAGAAAGGGTCCGATAGCCTAAAAAATAGCTCTAAATCTTTTTTATGCAGATTAGCTTTAAAGAACATATCACCACCGAAAATCTGAAGTTGCGAATCCACAAATAATTTCCATTTAGCAAGGTTTTCTGAATAAAGGTACTTCTTTACTAAGCTTGCTTTTAGTGCCTTGGTGAAGAGCCTAACATCAATCATCTTTAGTCCGCCATGTTCGTACTCACTGATCATTACATCGCGCTTAATTTTGTCTCCTTTGCCATTCCATAGAAAGTTAAACAGCAGACTTTTAATTTCCTCGATGGCGCAATGGTTTGTTGGTAAAGGTGACAATATGTAAGTAAGTTTAGAGATGATCAGACTTTTCAACACAGTAATTTTTCCAAGCAAGGTTAAACGACGAAATTCCCAACAGCTCAGGGTTGCCCTGAGGTCTGCTAATTTTTCCTCATAGTTGGCTTTCACTGCTATCGCAGCGTCAGTAGATAGCCAAACGCCTAGCGTTTTAACTTTATCCACCTAAAATTTTTGTCAGGACAAAATTTCTCCTCACTATCCTTATTGGCACCAATCCAGAGCACTTCTTTTTTTTATGGCTTAGGCGAAGGCCAGAGCTTACACTAAAAAGTTCTAAAGCCTGGAGAGCATTTGTGAAGGACTTCCTAGACCCATCAAGAATAAGGGTTGTGTCGTCTGCGTATTCGCTTATTTTTATTTCCTATCCATTTACTGTAATACCCCTAATGTTATCATTTCTTCTCAAAGCATCCGCTAAAACCTCAGCGCAGAGAATGAACAGGTATGCGGAAAGTGGGCAGCCTTGTCTAACCCCTCTTTCGAGGCCAAAAAAATCACTAGACCAACCATTGTTCAAAATGCAGCTTTTAATATCATAATAGAAAAGCTTGGTCCAGTGTACTATTGATGGTCCAAAGTTATAATGCCGAAGGGCTTTTTGTATGAAAGACCATTCAACGGTATCGAAGGCTTTTTCAAAATCAAGGAAAAGTAGGAGCCCAGGAACGTTTTTAGCAGCAGTAAAGTTAATGACAATATCAATCAGTCGAATATTCTCTCCTATGAATCTTCCTTTTAAGAAACCAGTTTGATCACTATCTATAACTTTCGGGAGAACTAGTTTGAGGCGGTTTGCGATAACCTTGGTAGCTATTTTATAATCACAGTTCAAAAGAGATATTGGGCGCCAGTTTTTAACAAAACAGGGTTCGGTGTCCTTTTTTGGAATAAGTTTGATGATCCCTCGCCTTTGAGTAACCGACAGGTGTCCTGTGTGATAGGCATAATTGATTGACTTAAAAAAATAGTCGGCGATGTCGTTCCAAAAAACTTTATAGAATTCGGCAGGCAGTCCATCGGAGCCCGGTGTCTTATTGCAGTCCATATCTTTAAGTGCATTCAGGCATTCATTCTTTGACAGAGGGCCTTCACAGCTGTTTTGATCCGCCTCGTTTAGTCTCTTTTCCGCTGGGGTATCGCAAAAAAACGTATCACCTTCTTCGTTAAGGGAGACGATTTTGGAAGTGTAGAGGCTACGATAAAAGGCTTTACAGTGGTTTAATATTTCACGATCCGTTGTAATAAACTTATCACTATCTACTTTCAGTTGAGTGATAGCACCTTGCATATAATGTCGTTTCTTTAAATTTAAAAAGTATTTGGTATTTTTTTCACCTTCGTTGTACCATCTGCATCGAGCCCTTAGAATTGAACCTTTTGTCCGGTATTCAATAACCTTTTCCAGTTCTCTCTTCTTAGCCTCAAGGGCGCCAGAAGCTTCTGCCAGTCTGCTTCCTTTCAGGTTCTTACTGTACGTTGAATATTACAAGAACACTGTTACATTTTTTTCAAAATTAACCTTCTCCGCAATCTCAATAAGTATTACACTTCGTGTTACCTCAAAGATGACAGAAAAATTGTACATTCCATTTCCTTTGAAATTTAAGAGTAAATGTCTGTAAGGATCGAAGAAATGACGGAAACAGCTCAAAAATCGGTTTGGCTCATACTTCTTATATTAGTAGGCACTAGTACCACACATTTGAAAATGGTGTTTTTTTACTCAAATATTCATTAATTTGGGAGAAATTAATTTAAATCAGTTAACGGTATTTTTCGTCAACAAAACCCCAAAATTCCCAATATTCACGACCTTAGCGACTAAGCTAATCGCAAAGTTTGATCCTTTTCCACGCAATTCCGACTTAAATGAACCTTCTTTAGATTACTGATTGAAGAAACAGTTGATTTTCTCTTCAAATAAGTAAATAAGATTTTTTTCGCCAAGCGTACCCACACCTCGTCTGAAACGTGTCCAGTAGGACCCAAAACAAACAAGACGTAGATGGCTGTGGTACGCCACAAATCTCCACAGGAAATCTCTTGAGAGACTACGAAGGATTGTTTTAACTTTCTACCGTTTCAATTTTTTGGGATCTTCAACGGTTTTACGACAAAAAGTCTCGAAAGTTAGTACATTTTCATTATCCGCCATTTTGAAAAATACAGGTAAATTGTGTGACAGATTACCGCCGTAGCAAAAACAGTCCTCGGAAAGATCTCTTTTCTCCAAGTTGCAAATCTGAATCACCTTTGTAGTTCTTTTAAGAATTGAAATCAAGTGGCACATTGAGATATGATGGAAAGAATTAATTTTATCAAAAATAGAAATTCGAAAGAACAGCTTGCAATGATTCTAAAAATGTATTACTTGACTCACCACAATGTTGAATAGACTGTCTTCAATTAAGCTGTATTTCGGTTGCCTTCTGTTTAGTTTCCTTCTCCTGTCATTAAATAATCTCAATGAGTTTTATACAAATATGCGTTGAGTTAAAAGCTTTGCAGCGTAAAGTCTCCAGTTGAATGTTTACGGTTTGACACGGTCCATTTGTTGACTTGTCACGCAATACATCACAGGCGAGGTCGCCAATGCGTAAAGCTCGAGCTACCCAAAGACTTTAGAATAGCCCATTTCCGATATATTTGGGCGCGAAAGATTGGTAAGGCTTGCAGGGGAATAGCGGAAGAAACGAAATACACTTATAGTGCAAACAACTGAATCAAGGAAAAGCAAGAGGAGCGGAGGGGAGCGGAGTTGGCGCAGTGGTGAGAGCGCTCGCCTCCTACCAATTTGTCCAGGGTTCGATTCTCGGACTCGGCGTCATAAGTGGGCTGAATTTGTTGGTTCTCTACTCTGCTCCGAAAGGTTTTTCTCCGGGTACTCCGGTTTTCCCCTCTCGCCAAAAACCAACATTTGATTTGATTTGATTGATTTAGAGTTGATTTGATTTAGTCTCCCCAATTAGTAGAGCATCTGTGCTCGGCTAAATACATTTGAGACTTAAATAAAGTGATTATTATTATTATTATTATAAGATCATCTTTTGAAGCTCAGGGCAGTTAAAATCTGAAAATGGAGAGCAGTTTTTAAAAGCGTTCAATAGCTAAAAGATTATTTGACAAAACGAGGAATACAGGTATCAGAACAAAAACGTGGTAAACGAAAAGCTGAACTTCTGGAGCTCGCACGAAGAGCAGTGAAAAGAAGCTAAGATGGATCTATGAAGACGAGGAAGACTTGTCGGACGAGTTAGTAAGTAAACTGAGAGCTGAAAAAGGAACCATACCAAACCCTATTAACATTCATAGCTGGACCTCCGTTTTCGCCAGCATGCGACAATTTACTCTTACTGACTGTACACACGTCTTTTCCATCTTGGCAGCTGATCATTCCACTCCAAGATTACACTTTTCATGCCTTTCTTCGCAAAGATTTTGCTTCGAAGCTTCCTTTTCTGGATCAAATATTGTGGGAACAGCTCATCTGACAGCAGAAATCTATCCTGATTTGTCTTATTGTGATCGCTATTAACACAGACCGCAGCTGCACAGTATTTTACCATGATAAGTATGTAAGTCCTAATTTTCACAGCTTATTTTCCTTCATTTGTGTCAGCCGGTCTTCCCCCAGGCTCGCTTTCGCGTTTAAATTTCGTAGCAATCTCCCGCGCCCAAACATATCGGAAACGGGCTATTGAAAGTAGCTTTAGTAGAAGTTTAAAAAGTATAAAGTGACGGTAAACAAAGAAGATATATAACCAATCGTACTACCACCACCACCAACAACAAAAATCAAAATGACAATTTTGCGCTTTTGCTTCTCTCATGCCTTTTGCAAATAAAAAAAGAGGTCCCTAAGACCCAATCCAGAGGTCCTTTAAGACCCAATCGTACAAATTTGTACGACAGACAGGCCTACCGATTTCAAGATTGCCCTCGCTTTCAAATTTAGAGACCTGATTATTATGGTCTGTTTATAGTGTCAACCAGTAACTGTTTTAGGCTTAAAGAGACAATACACTGAGAATAACGTTCATTTCCTTTTCCATATCATTATCTGTTTTCAAGCAAAACCAAACCAAAAATGGCCGTTTTATGCGCCCTGGAGCAAAGCTAAAAAACACACATCTTCGCTTTCAATTCTTTAGTTGAAAAACACCTTTGGCAAACAAAATTCCCTAATGAGAGACGAACTTCACTGAGGCGCCATGACTCGAAACTAACACTTTTGGCTTACCAGTCGTTATGAAATTATCTCTCGCCCCTGGTTTCGTTCACAAGTTTGCCTCTACTCTCCATTCCAACTTAATGATGCCAGCCTGGGAACTTCTGCAGTGAAAAATGGGTCGAAAACACACTTATAAACCGAGTACCTACAGATTGCAACTTGTTACTGTCGCGAGCAAAACAACAACGATTCCAATTGGTAACGTCACAATAAAACTTGTTTCCTCGGTATTCTAGAGCAGAAAACATTTCCGAGGGAGACCTTCACATAGGACATCAAGATCCCTTTCAATTGTTTGCATCGAGAAAATTGAGGAAAAAGTTCAAGGTATTTCGGACTTAAAGGGTTAATCCAATATGCAGCAAACCCACCCCATTAGGTTTGACCACAAAAGGATTTCACGCTTTCCGGCCAGGGTTAGTGCGTTGCGCGGGCTTGGATTCTTTTAGCTGATGCGTGGATCTTTGTCATGTGTGTGTGGTTTATAAGCAAGTTGCTAAATATGCTTTAAGGCATCCCTATTGTCACAAGCTAAGTCATTCTAACTACCACATTGTTGGCAAGTGTAGCTGCTGAATTTGAAACATATGCCGCTTACAGCTACTTGTCGTGAGCGGTACAACTTTTTCAATTTCTAAGTTTTCCATAGTACAGTATTTAGTCTCACTGTTTCACAGTACAAGAACATTCCCTGACAGCCTGTACAATTTGCTCTATCAATATATGGCTTCTTCCTTCTCTGTGCAATATTATCAACATTTAATCCGAGATCCTTATAAATCGCACTCAGCATTCTAACCAATAAACTCGCCATAGTTTGTTATTGTGCGCCAAATTAGCGAAACAATAGGGTGACGCAAGGCAACCTCCTCTTCGACGACCGCGCGGAGTTAAAGTTTGAATTTAAAGATTCAGTCTCAATTGCATTTTGTTGGTCAGGACAATTTAATACAATACGATACAATACAATGCAATGCAAGGCAAGGCAAGGCAAGGCAAGGCAAGACTAGACAAGACAAGAAAGGACAATACAATAATTTTATTTACCCACGGTAGAAATTAATTCTAAGAGCTTATGGGGCCGTGCAAAACAAAAGGAAAACAATTAAAACAATGACTTATAACTAACGTAAAACCCGATAAACTCGAAATAAGCTCTTCATCATGGTCTTCATCGTCACTGCTGGATTCTTCAGTCGTGTTCCGTCTATGAGACCTTTCGGTGCCAGTAGAATGCAAGGCAAGACAAGCCTGTCGCTCCTAATGCACGGCGAGCTTCTAATTCACTCCTTACTTTGGGCATGTCTTTCGAAACTCCTGTTGGGTCGGCGTTCTTCCGCGACCCTCTCCGGTCAAAGACTTTTCGGGATCAGAAAAGTCGAACCTCTCTACCTTCACGCCTGATACCTGACTGCCTGACATGCTACTTACAATGGTACAGACACAATGATAGCATCCAGAATTGTCTTGTTTCCAGTACGTTTTATCCGGATCTGGAACGGCTGCTTCTTAAGTGTTGCAAGTACATCTTGTAAGATAGCGACTACCGTTACACTGTCTTGAGGGCAGCTCTAAAACACGTGCACGATGGATTGCTTTTCCACAGGACCACTTTGATCGCGTTTCACGAGATTCAGTGCTGTCCTCAAGACAGTGTAATGTTGGATCCGCTTCATTTCTCAACCAACAAATAATGCGTCGGGGTCATTAAGCCATGTGACAATAAGGATGCTATAAAGCATATTTGGATGCGACTGCTTAAAAACCACGCACTCATAACCAAGATCCACGTATCAGCTTAATGAATCCAACCTGCAAGAAAAGTCACCCGCGCAACGCACATTGATTGTGTAGCCGGCGTTTTCGGTTGCAACTTGCAACCTTATTGTCACAAGGTAAGTCCTTTTAACTACCAGATCGTTGGCATATGTAGCCGCTGATTTGAAACATCTGCTAATAGGTACTTGTCATGAGCGGTACAACTGTTTAAACTGCTACGTTCCAAAATATTGTCCAAAAACAAGATATTTTTTTAACTTTTCATTGTTTGAATAAAAACGATGTTAAAGCCCTTAGCAAGGGTTCGCAAAATACGTTCCTGAAGGGCGGGGGAGACCACTTTTTTAAAACTAGATCGAAATGTCGGGTGATCATCCTAGACGGTGCTAGGAATAACAAAAGCGCACACTCTCAAAACTTGAAGTGGGAGTATACTACCCCTGGCAAAAAAAACTTGAAACCCTCTAACGCGTTGTTACTGTTCCCACAAAAACCCCGGCGGCCCCCTGGGCGAAACCCCTGTGTGAAACACTACACTGTCCTGGAATCCCTGTCGTCAAACCTGATGTTTGGGCTGTATAGTGAATAAGATCCTAATTCTTTTATTTTGCAAAAGGCATAATAGAAGCAATAGCGGGAATTTGGCATCTTGATTTTTGTTGTTGATGGTGGCAGTACCATTGCTTATCTTGTTTGTTTGTTTGTTTGGTTATTGTTAGGAGCCTAGTTCAACCTTTAACCGTCGTTTTAGCCTTTTGAAAGATTGCACTCAATTTAATATCTGTTGAAGGGGATACTTCCTTTCATAAGGAACTTCTACTAAGGGAACTTGCAATTCTAAAGTCTGGGTAACTTGAGCTTTTACGCATTGGCGACCTCGCCTGTGATGTATTGCGTGACAAGTCAGCAAATGGACCGTGTCGAACCATGACTTTCAACTGGAGATAACTTTACGTTGCAAAGTTTTTAAGACCTCAACGCATATTTGTATAAAACTCATTGAGATGATTTAAATGACAGGAGAAGGAAACTAAAACAGAAGGCAAAAGAAATGCAGCTTAATTGAGGACAGTCTATTCAACATTGTGGTGAGTCAAGTAATAGATTTTTAGAATCATTGCAAGCTGTTCTTTCGGATTTCTATTTTTGATAAAATTAATTCTTTCCATTATATCTCAATGTGCCACTTGATTTCAATTCTGAAAAAAACTAAGGTGATTCACATTTGCAACTTGGAGAAAAGAGATCTTTCCGAGGACTGTTTTTGCTACGGCGGTTATCTGTCACACAATTTACATGTATATTTCAAAATGGTGGATAATGAAAATGTACTAACTTTCGAGACTTTTGTCGCAAAACCGTTGAAGATTCCAAAAAATTGAAACGGTAGAAAGTTAAAACAATCCTTCGTAGTCTCTCAAGAGATTTTCGGGGGAGATTTGTGGCGTACCACAGCCATTTACGGCGTGTTTGTTTTGGGTCCTACTGGACACGTTTCAAACGAGTTGTGGGTACGCTTGGCGAAAAAATCTTATTTTATTTATTTGAAGAGAAAATCAACTGTTTCTTCAATCCATAATCTAAAGAAGGTTCAATCAAGTCGGAATTGCGTGGAAAAGGATCAAACTTTGTTATTAGCTGAGTCGCTGTGGTCATGAATATTGGGAATTTTGGGGTTTTGTTGACGAAAAATACCGTTAACTGATTTAAATTAATTTCTCCCAAACTAACGAATATTTGAGTAAATAAACACCATTTTCAAATGTGTGGTACTAGTGCCTACCAATATAAAAAGTATGAGCCAAACCGATTTTTGAGCTGTTTCCGTCATTTCTTCGATCCTTACAGACATTTACTCTTAACCTTGAATAATTAAGACAACATACACTCGTCTGTCAGATTACTGCTCACAACTATTTCATTTCATTTTGATTTGCAATGTACTTTAGTTTTAGATTAAAGCCGGGTCTGCTGGCCATGATATACCACAAGAATTAGATTTCTAAAGGCTCCCTTAGAAAAGTGTGGCAATTATTCGTTTCAGTAAAAATTTGTTCACAGTCGAGACATGTGTCTTAAATTCACCGAAGGAGTTTCAGAAGAATAATAGTAGTCTGGGACAATTTCATCGTTTAGCTATGACACAAATATCAGTCAACACCGGTAATTTATGTGAATTGAGAAGATTCCTTGAAATCTAGTTGACGTGCTGAAGTCGACGTTTCTTCACGCAGTGTCGAAGGATGTGAAATTTGTGGAGAAAGCGATCTCATCACACCAGAAAGAGCATCTGGATGTGTTTCTTGTGATTAATTACTCGGAGAGCTGAAAGCTAGACAGCTATTACGTTAGAAGCTAATTGTGTGGTTTGTAAGTTATGAGTTCTTTTAAGTTGACATCGGCAAACTCGACTGTCGGCGAGAAGCACATGCTTTGGAAGGTGCACTTCTCTCACACGTGTCAGTAGAGTCTTTATAAAACCAAAAAGAGTCTGGGATTGCATGGAAACGTCATTCGGAGGACAGATAAAATACACACTGGCGCAAGGAAAATGATGTAGCTTTATTATGTGGAGCCTCATTGTGTGATATACTGACGTTTTTATTTGAATTCATTATTTCAAACTTCCTTATCATGTCTAACCAGTCAGAGTACATGAGGATGGTCAGGTAAGTAGCAATGAGCTCAATCGCACTGAACTCGTGCGTAGTAGGCACGCAAGTGCGATCACACATGATTTTTAGGCACACAAAAAAAAATCTAGTCGCATGTACGACCAGCTGGTCGTAAACTTTGAGCCCTGTGACTGGTTGATTTTTTGCCACTTATGGTGATTTTAGGCGACTTTAGAGGAAAAAATATATAGAAGGTGCTGGGAGTAAATAGCTTCAAAGGTATAGTTGAACTTCCTTATTAATATGACTTCAGTGGACATCTCCAAGATGTCTACAATAACGCAATGGTGCCAGATCGGTCCCACACTGAACCATGGGAGGTCCTTTATTTGCCCTCTTTAACCTATATAACTAATTAAAGTTAACATAATTATCAGGAAACCTAGCCTAACCAGGAATAGCCCTAAAGATCGTTGACACAGCCGGACCCCATCACTATAACCAGGTGATGATGCACCAAAGTTTTCAAGAAATTGACAGAGAAACCCCAATTCATGCCCTTGCGTATCCCCTGAACTTGCTAGTATATATACTTAAATTGACTTGAACAAGACTGCCCAACAAAGGAATAAAATGCAATGTAATTATTTAAACTAACATTCTATGAAGCTATTTTTACCTGAATTTTACGTGAGAGTATTAATAAAAATGATTTTCTGCTTAGCTGATGACAGTATGACAGACTTACAATATACAGAACTACTTTTAATTCACAACTTTAAGGTAGATATTACAAAGCTGAAAGTCAAGGTTGCATTCTTTAATGACAAGTTCAAGTTGCTATAATGTTTTATTCACATGGTTTGGTTATACTTTTACAGTTAACTGGTTCTACCCTGGGAGCTGGCCTGGTTGCCAAAAATGAGGAATGTTATGCAGGAACAAGGGAACAGAACAGAAGTGATGACCAGGTACATTGTGCAAATGTTAAATGAAATTTGTATCTGTATTATCTTTAGTAGTTCACCTCCATAATAAAGAAATCTCTTAAGCCTTAACTAGAAATAAAAATGTTTACTAAATGCCGACATGTGCTCGCGATGGCAAAGAGAATGACAATGGAATACCCTGGTGATTATCAAATTAAGGTAATACATACATGTAGTCCAGGATTTGTGTCACCTTTCAAGTCGGCATGGTATGGATTGCAAGTGTCATGCAGATCACCTCAGCTGACATAGTGTGTTTCCTAGGCAGTCAATCAGCAATTGCTGTAGCAAGCTGTGCACACTGTCCTCCCTAAGCAGAGCTAACCAATCAAATTAATCCAAGAAGATACTGACAAATTGGAGCTTTTGACATACGAATTACTTTTGTATTTTTTACTTTTCAAGATGTTGCAAGAAAACTATTATTTCTCATCATTTGTGCTTAAAGTAGAAATGTAGTGCTGACTTAACAAATTGTATCTCATGTCCAATTAAAAAGCTGATATGCAAGTAAGTGAAGAAAATCTTACTAATATTACCTACCGCGGCTGAGGGTGCCGATTGAAAGTCAAAACCGAAAAGTTGATAGTGACTTTCAACTTGCTATTGTCAGCTACCCACTTCTCAGTTTTGAGGTTGCCACTTGCGAGTTGGGATTTACAACTTGCGACTTGTTGCTTACCACTTGCGAGTTGAGACTTGTAACTTGCGACTTGTTAATTACTATTCATGGGTTACGACTTTCGTTAGACCACCCCTCCCCTCCCCTTCAATTTCTTTGATAACCGAGAAAATACTACAGTAGTCTGGCACTAGGGTATTTCAAGGCAAGCCGCGAATAATGGCGGACAAAGGTAATCAGCAAACATTGTAAAGTTACATTAATTTAAAGTGTCTTCTTAGCTTTAGCACCATTTCTTTTTTCTATGTATCATCAGATCTCAAGGTGGCATTCGAAGAATTAATTTGAGACAACAAATCTCCCGACGTAAAGTATTGTCGGGCACCTTACGTTAGATTGTCTGTTTCACGTACAATGAAGAAACATCGTTTCAATCTTTCTCACACCAAAAATTTAGGATCTAAATCAATTATTAGGCCATGTCAATTCCACTTCAGAGGAAGTATTTCAAACAAAATTTATTGAAAAGTGAGTAAGTCGAGGAATTTATTATCGGACATGAAAATCAAAACATGTTCAGATTAGTGGTCTTAGTGGCATCTCTAGGCTGAAAATAATAATAAAGAAATGCTTAGTAGATCACCTGAGGTAGCTGCAACAACAACAACAACAACCTTTATTTGCACTCATTATTGCTGAGAAAAAAATAATTTGACAATGAAAAAATTAAAGGTAAAAATTTAGAGTACTGGCTTCCTGGAATAACCATAAGGGCTAGCGGAGCCAGGCAGCCAGGTGACATCAGCAATAAATAGAAATAAATTATAGGTCAGCAAGAAAACTGAAGCACAAATACACGCATAAAAAGAAAGAAAAGAGAAGAGAAGAAAAAAACGCTATTTCTACGCTATGAAGGAAGCCTAAAATAATTAAATTTATAATAATAATAATAATAATAATAATAATAATGATGATAATAATAATAATAATAATAATACTTTATTATTTATATAGCGCACCCTCCAAAATTGCCCAAATGCGCTTTACATACAAGTATATATATTCAAGTATATATATGTTCAAATCCCGCTCAGGGCAAATTTTCTTTCAAACATTTATTCAATGAAAATATGATTATTTGGGGTGTACAGGGTTAGGGTTTCCCTCATATACAGTATTAAATTAATTGAAATAAGCCTGTATCCGTAATTGGATCCTCCTTTGTCATCCGCTAAGTTGACTTCGGTCGTGTATCAGTAATTGATCCTTAGTTGGGTTTCAAATGGAGTTATAGGCTTCCCCTGCCTTGTCACCTAAGAAAGTAAAATTTCCCGGGATGCCACGTCTTCGATCACGTAAATCACATCTTCGATTGCCGTGTTGCCAGCATGGTTGTCCTGATAGTGTAGTGGTCATCACACCCGACTAGTATACGGGGGGACGTGGGTTCAAATCCCGCTCAGGGCAAATTTTCTTTCAAACATTTATTCAATGTATATATATATATATATATATATATATATATATATATATATATATATATATATATATATATAAAAGAAAAATCAGAACCATTAATAATATGCTAATTTAAAAAGATGTGTCTTGAGTTTCTGCTTAAAGATTGCGATACTAGGACTACACTTGATGTCCATAGGTAATTTGTTCCACATACAAGGAGCACTAACCGAGAACGCTCTGGACCCATAGGTTTTGGTATGATATGATGGCTGGCAAAAAGCAACTTGTCGGCAGATCTAAGATCTCTCCTAGGAATGTATGGAACAAGCAATTCATTCAGGTACATTGGTGCCAGACCATTAACAATCTTATACGTAAACAATAAAATCTTAAAATTGATGCGTTGTTCTACTGGAAGCCAGTGCAATTCTGTAAGCAGAGGCGTAATATGATCAGCCTTGCGTGACATAGATATAAGCCTCGCAGCGGAATTAAGAGCATACTGTAAGCGTTGGATTAAGTAGCTAGGCAGGCCATACAATAAGGAATTACAGCTGTCGATTCGAGACATAACAAACGCATTAACAAGGGTTCTAGTAGATTCAGTACTAAGATATTTGCGAGCTTGAGAAATGTTGCTGATGTGAAAAAAAGCTAACTTGCAGATTTCACTTATATGCTTCTCAAAGTTCATTGTACTATGAAACACAACCCCGATGTTCCGCGCAGATGGAGTTGGGGAAACAGGCGAGTAGCCGGCAGTCACATATTCCAACGATGGCTGTGGACGATATCTTGAGTGCAGAATCAAAAGCTCTGTCCTGTCATTATTCATCGTCAAGTTATTATACAGCATCCACCGATATATATCATGTACAAAGGCTTCAACTCGCTCACGGGACAATTCCATATCACCCAAAACAGATGACTTAAGTGTCAGGTAAATCTGCATATCGTCAGCATACATGTCATATGAAATGCCATGATGTCGCGTTGTATCACCTAACGGGGTGGTATACAACAGATACAGGATCGGCCCGAGAACAGATCCCTGTGGTACGCCGGCTGGAAGATTTTGCATTCTCGATAACCACAGACTGCGTACGATGACAGAGATACGACCTAAACCATTTATGTACAGTGCCTTTAATCCCATAGCAGTTGGACAATCTTGAAAGAAGTATTTCATGGTCTACTGTGTCGAAAGCGGCCGAAAGATCGAGTAACAGCAGAACAGCACATCTGTCATCATCTATAGCACGCAGGACATCATTCTGCACTCTAATGAGCGTAGACTCAGTGCTGTGGCCGGTCTTATATGCACTCTGGAACAATTCATGAAGACTGTTCTCACACAAATGGTTGTAGAGCTGAGATGCGACGATTTTCTCACAAACCTTGGAAAGAAACATCAAATTGGAAACTGGTCTGTAGTTCTTAAAAAGTTCACTATCCAGTGATGTCTTTTTAAGGATGGGTTTAAGCAAGACCCCTTTCATATCACTGGCCAACACTTCATGTTCTAGTGAGAAGTTCACAACTTTGGTGATAAACGGTAACAGCAGGTCCCAGCAACCCATTAAGACCGACGCAGGAATTGGATCCAGGGCACTGGACTTACGACCTGAGGATCCAATAAGCTCGGACAACTGTTTCGTTGTGACGAGCGTAACTTCACAAAACGTGGTACCATGGTAGGGTTAGGGTGGAGGCTCAGGAAATTGATCATCCATACTGTTCTTTTCCAACTGCAGCTCCTTCCGAACATTTAAAATTATGTTAATAAAAAAAGTCGGCAAAAGCATTTGCAAGGGATTCGTTGTCATCGGATTGAGGTAATCTATTTTCAACCTTTCGATGAAGCAATTTGTCAAAGTTAGAAAACAGACGCCTGGGATCAGATTGATTTTCATTTATAACCGTGGAATAATAGTTCATCTTAGCGTCAAATATACGTTTACTGACCAAATTGCATTGGTCGACGTACATTTCCCGGTGCACAGTGAATCCAGATGCCCGCCAACGGCGCTCGAGTTTCCGTCGCTTTCGTTTCTCATCTCTGATCGTATTATTGTACCACGGAGCGGCCGGGCGCAATGTAATAATGCGCTTCTTTAACGGTGCGTGTTTATCCAGTAATTCAGACAAAACCATGTTGTACTTGCGAGTGAGTGTCCAGATCACCACTCATGCTATCAGGATCCACTAAGCAAGAGTTCTTGATATCTTCACGCAATTGTCCCATATCGACCAACTTGACCTTGCGATAGGATACCTCCTTTCTGTCAAAAGCCTTTTTCGGTATGGATAGCGTACAGCCACAGCTAAATGATCTGAAATTACGGGATCGTACACCGTGAAATTTCTGGTCACATCCTCTTCAGCTCTAGTAATTATGAGATCAAGTGTACGATCACTTTTATGTGTCGGTTCTGTGATATGCTGTTTGAGGTTAAATGCCTCAATCAAGTTAAGAAATCTCAGGGCAGCAGTATCACAGTCATCCTCAACGTGAAAATTGAAGTCTCCAGCCATCAACAGTGCACCTGGAGCTGTAACAAGGTGTTCGAGAAGTCTTGGAAATTCTTCGAAGAACAAAGGCAGTGAACTGTTGTTAGACTTGGAGGGCGGTGGACGATATACAGTGACAACACTCATACTAGAGGACGAGTGCCTCATCAGAAGATCTATAAACTCAAAAAATTTGAATTTAGTACTAATGCAAGACTGTTTTTGAAACCTCAAGGGCTTTTTGTAGACCAGCGCTACACCGCCACTTACGCGCCCTCTTGGCATACTATGAAGCTCATATCCCGTAGGACAGACATTTATATATGAATACAAGGCATTAAGACTGAGAAAAGTGACAGAATTCAGCAAAAGATTAATTTACAGGTAATCTGGGAAACACAACACAACTGTTAATAAGAATACAAGTAACTAATAATCATTGACAATATCGCTTTTTACTGATCTCTTGAAGTTTGAAATAGAGCAGGTTTTCAAATTTTCACTGACTGAGTTCCATACTTTGGGGCCCTTAAATCTTATGTTAAATATTCCATAATTAGTTCTTACTTACTTTACTGTAAAGTAAAGGACATATTAGAGGCACCTCTTGTATTTTAATTACGTCTTTTATTGACTTGTGTGAAGAAAGTATCAAACACCAATGATAATCGTCTATTGTGAAATTTATGCATAAAGACAGACCGAAGGAAGACCTGAACTCTACTGATACTAAGTTGGAACAACGAGAACTAGCCTATTCTGTTTTTGAGTTTTCCATTTTTTGGGGGGGCTGTGCGATGATGAATGCGAATACCGTATTTTGAAATGTCTGGAGAGGGATTTCAACAAAAAGCGGAGGTTAGTTGAATTTTTGCACTGCCGGGAAGACCTATCTCTTTTTCTTTTATCTTTTTCTTTTTTTTCGCTGCATAAGCTAAGATTCCAGATAGTTGTGTTGTATTAAAATGTTGGCAAATAATCTTAATTTAATTAATAAACTCTTTCAATTGGCAGTGGTTTCGCATAAAGGTTCACGCAGATATCACACAGAAAGCACTAAGTAATGGGCAAAATTCTGGTGGCAGGGAAGCGCTTAAATCTAGGGGTAAGGGGACCAGGAGAGAAGCCCTCCTGGGGGGAGACAAGATCGAGTGGTACCGGGGGTAGCCACCCTGGACAGGAATCCTGATCGGTCTCCAGGGGTGAGGCCCATATCCCCTAGTACTAGGAACTAAGGGGAACCAGGAGGGGTGGCCCTCCTGGGTGGAGTAGATATCAGGTGGGACCGTAGCCTGCGAGCAAGCTCTCTATTGGGGTGCTCGTGCGAGATTTGTTTCGGGCGCGAGAGGATTGGGGGTCGGGAAGGAGAGCTGGCCGCGATGACTGAAGAATTTTCATTTCCTCCCCGGAAACTGCAGGACAGTGAGGAGATGGATTAAATTCCACCGGAAGTATGACATTCTATAGTTCCAAGTAACGCAGTTGGATGCTTGTATTTCGGAAAAGAAGAAGTTTACAGTGGTAGAAATTTTCCTTCTTGTTTTTCGCGAAGAAAAAGAATATTTCGCATTTAATTATAAACTGCGAAGTAACTGATCCATTCAAACAAAAAGAAGAATACAGTTAATGAACTCCAAAGTAACTGTGTCATTAACATAACATATTCCAGGGGAATATTTCACATTTAACATACTGCGAAGTAACTGAACCATTTCATAAATATACAGAGAAATATTTCGCCGTTAATATACTGCGAAGCAACTGATCCGTTTGTATATGCAGAGGAATATTTTACCATCAATAAACTGCGAAGTCGCGCAAAGCTTTACGAGGAGAGCACCGATCATCAAGCCGAGCCGAGCCGGTTGAAACAAATTTTCTTTTCCAACGTGATGGGCCTCGCTTTCGCATTGAACTTTGTCAACTTTAAAAGAACCACAGAGTCGATAGAAATCCTTCACCGAAGGAAAAAGCTAAGAGCTTTTCGCCCTCGCTCGGCTTTCATTTTCGAAGTAAATTCCGATATTATTTTGACATGCCATGAGTAGTAATCAACAAGTCGCAAGTTACAAGTCTGAACTCGCAAGTGGTAAGCAACAACTCGCAAGTCGTAAATCCCAATTCAAAACTGATAAGTGGGTAGTTGACAATAGCAATTGGAAAGTCACTTTCAACTTTTCAGCTTTGATTTGATGGCCACCCTTGGCCGCAGTAATTACCAGATAGGTGAGTGGCGTGCTTTATATTCTGTGTTGTTGTTGTTGTTTTTTTTTTCATTTAGGAAGTTAAGGAAGCAGAGGGACAGAAAACAGAGGTGTTGTATAAAAACACCCGTCCCTCCACTTCTGAACAAGAACAAGAGGATGTTGATGACAACAATGAACATACCTGTACAATACCATTGATTGTATTTTCGGAATCAAACCCAGCTGAGGATGCAGAAGCTCCTACACAGACAAGCAATTATGAATGTGATAAAGATTGTGACTCATTTGAGTCACTTGATGTTCTGAAATTTGCATGGCAGATTGCAAAAGGGATGGTACGTAAATCACAAATATTATGTAATTTCCGTATAGGTAGTTTTGGAGGCATCTAAGTCACTAGATATAGTGAAAGTATATTATCCAATATAATTCCATATACAGCCCCAATTTAAAACCAAGAGTCAGGCTAGCTAGAAAGCATTTCCAAGGCATTATTTTTAACAGTCCAGTAGTAAGTTTTCAGATGGTCAGCACACTCTAATCTGTATTTCACAAAATTGTGAAGTTTTTAACGGTTAGCTCAATTGGTAGAGCACCGGACTACCATGCGGGAGGTTGCGGGTTCAAAACCCCGGCCGGATCAGCACTCGGGGTCTTTAAATAGTTGAGGAGAAAGTGCTACCTTTGTAGTGACATAGTGTAAAATTGGTTAGACTTTTTAGTCTTCTTGGATTAGGATTAGAAACCATAGGTCCTTTCTCACAGTGCATTCACTTAAAAAAAAAGGGGGGGACGTTCAGACTTGAGAGTTAGATCGATTTCGAAGTGATCTAACCGGTAAGCGTGCTAAATTTGAACGCTTCGAACTGATCCGAGGCCGATCCAAATTAGTCCACCCAGAGAGGTGGTCTCGGATCGATCTAATCTAGATCGACGTCGAATCGAGCTGAATGAGAACATTGAAGTGTACCGAGATCACAGCTCTGTGACCTGGCATTTGTGCTCGACCGCCATTTTGAACTGCAAGTATAGAGCATTCTGGCTCGATAACATGTCAAAGAGAGGAGAAACGTGGACTGATTAAGAGGTAAGGGTCTTGACATCAATCTAGAGCAGAGAAGAAATAATGGAGATGCTGAGTAACGCCCAGAAAAATGCTGATATCTACAATAAGATGAGCACAGAAATGTCAGTGTTGGGTTATCAGCGAGATTATCTTCAGTGCAGAACCAAGGTGAAACATCTGAAAGCTGAATACAAAAAGTACAAAGATGCACTTGGACGCTCTGAGGCTAACAGAGGAAAGTCTCCAAAGTATTTTGACGAGATGGATATCTTTCTTGGTGATCAACCGGAGGCTACCGGCGTTTCTCACGCCATCGATACTTCATCATCCAACAAAGGAGTTACGTCCAAGAAAGAACATGAAAAGGAAGGTTGGAATCAATTTTCTTTTTCCTCGGGGCTTTGCCCGAGCTTAGAAATGCAGTTGGCACACAAAACGGCTTTGCTCATAATACGCATGCTCAGTGTTACGTCATCAACGGGACAGCGCCCAAACTTTCTTCAGTCGCCAATTTGAATGCCCCGAGAGTCCGCCACAGTGAAGAGAGGTTTTAAGTGTGGTAAATGTCCTTTACTTGCTTGAAATCTTTTACTTTTTATAGCATTTTTTCTACTTATTACAATCTAGCTCTGTTGCTTACCCGTATTAACCCGTATATAATTCGCACTTTTTTCCCAAGATTTTGTTAATGAAACTCTGGCGTGTTATACACGGAACCTTTTGTTTGTTGATCGCTTCCCTCATTTACATACGCGTGTGGTTAACAAAGGATACATAAGACAATAAACAAGACTTCAAAAGGCTGTTGTCCATGCCGTTGTAATAATAAACAAGCAAATAACCTATCACAGTTGCTTTTAAATTACCGCCGATAAACTGGCTGGAAAAACCGCAATAAAACTGCCTGAGATATTCTGTGAACTGCATACAGACGAAACAAAATATCCTCTTATTTGAATATGATAACGGAACGCACATTTTGTGAGCCAAAGTTAGTTCGAAATTATTTTACTCGAAGTACAGCAGCTCAGAACAACGACAAAATAAATGAGGTATATTTTGCAGAGGCTTTACAAGATTTAAAATCTTTTGACAACGGAAAATCGTCAGAGACTCATTTCACAGGAGATATCACCGCGTTACGCTTGATTGAACAGTTCACACCACGATCATTTGTTAGCATTCAGATACGTGAAAACATATAGTGTCAGCGAATGAAAGCGAAAATTTTTACACAGCAACAACGAAGAGTCTTGGAGCGTATGAGAATTCCTGTAACGGGTGTCTAAATCATTCTCTCGTGCCGTATCAATGTTCGGGAATACGCTATTCTTATCAGACTCTTATCTAGCCTCCCACGCAGTCGTTTTTAGGGAACTCGTATTTCACCTCCTCCCCACAAACGCCGCTTACCCGAAGCCAACATTCCTTTCCCGCCGCTTGGCCAATCACATTTTACCTACTAAATTCTGGAAGGTTGACCTTGACCTTAGGACACTTTTCGGGGGAATAGTTCAACATTGCAGAGACGGAGTTTGAGCGAGCTCTGATTAGCGTGTGCTCTACGTTCAGAATTCCTGTTTGAATGCCTATCAACTGACTTCAACTTAAGAATTTGTGAGAGGAAACAGCGATATTTTCATCAATTTGCCCACTAGTTACGATAGTCGCTTATTTACCAAGCTTCGCCTTCAATCTTCGATATCCTCGCCGCTACTCCTGGTTGTTGTAGCTGTTGTGTCACCTCTCGTGAATTTGATGAAGGTCAAACGTCGCGCTACTACCGTGTCCAACTAAATTGAAGTTGATCCGACAGTGGCACGACTACAGCACGGCAGTGGTTTCAAACGTCGAACTTAATTCAGTCGCGCCAAATTCAAAATAATATACGAACCGGCAAAACAAGCCATGTATCCAAACTACTAAACATACACATTTTCATAAAATATGATTTAAGTTCGGCACGGCAGTAGCACGACATTTGAAACCATGTCGTGCCACTGCCGTGTAGCACGACAGACCCTGTCGAATTTAATTGCTGTGTCGAACTTAATTCTAGTTGCCGCACCGAATGGTTTCAAACATCGCACTACTGCGCGCTAAGGTCGAATTTAATTACTGAAAATAGTTCGACACGGCAGTAGCGCGATGTTTGAAACAGGCCTCAGTTATTTAAGAAGTATTGGCGTATCGTCGGTTAGTCTGAGTAATTCGGAGGAAGGAGCCTTTGCCATCGGTAGACCACAGCGCGCATTGGATCGAGCGAGCGGCGAGGCAGCAAGCTACATAATTTTACCGTCCGCTTCGCGTGAACTGAAGAAAAAAAGTACACGAATTGGCACAGTCTATGCCACCGGTGTTTGATAGCCTATGACCGCTTCTAAAGGACGTGTTGGGGTCGTTGTGTGGGTCTGATTTAATGCAGGACCATGAGAGATCGAGCTTTGTTGTTGTGCCATGTGTGATAATTTCACGTCGGTTTAGTCCACGTTTGATGGACTGATCAATGGTTCAAATTTGTAACTCGGTCACGTCTAAATTCTTATTCGCTTTTTCAAATTTTAAAGGTCTCTCTAACACATCGTATCACTCAAAAACAAATCGGCTCCAGCGCTTTGGTACGTTTACAAATTTATTTATCATGCGATCAAATTCGCGAGAGACGAAGCAATACACATTAGGATTAATAATTTTACTTGACATCGCTAGCCAGTTGCTCGATCGTGACTGGCTGGGACGCCCGCGAGCCAAACAATAGGAAAGGAATGTTGGCTTCGGGTAAGCAGGAAAAACAGGATGCGCATTATGTACCGGTGCGCATTATATACGGGTAAATACGGGTATTTACGAGCAAATACTGGATATATGAAAGCTTTTACACGTGTAAACAAACCAGTGTTAAAATGAACATATCAAAACAAACCATCATTTGAGCCACTGAAACTAAGAAACAAACGTGTATCAAAGAAGAGTACAGCATCAAAGCCTTCTAAATCTAGAAATTTACGTACATTGAAATTAACTAAACCCAGAGCAAAGT
>JAEMWC010000482.1:137500-237500 GCA_016490735.1 Pachyseris speciosa
AAAATAACAAGATGGTGGAGATCGCGATCAATTAATCGATCATAACAACCACACTTTAGTGCTTTTTTTTCAAGGTAGGTAAATTCAGGGTAGTCCATTTAGCTAGTCCATTTTGGTAGTCCATCGTGGTAGTCCATGGACTGGGGGTCAGTGAAATGTACCTACCCCTTTGAAAGATCTTGGTTCTTATGCCAAACGACAAGTGGCAATGACAACATTGCACGTCCTCTGCAAGCTATATCCTGAAATCAGTTTCCCCGAGCTAAAAGCCATTATGGCTTTCGTTCTTTTTGGAATGTAGACCTTTTTGATTTTGTTAGCTATGCAAATTATTCGAAAAGAAGCAGATACTTGGCCATGCTGATATTAGTCCCTTAGTTACTTTTGCAAATTTTTCAAATAATCATTTATAGTGATTACAAATAGTCTATTTAATTTTACATATACCTATCTGGTGGTTTGTAAGGGACACTGGCATCCGTCTGTGAATTTGGTTTTGTAAAGTATGGTCTTCATGACTTTTCATTCCAAGGGGACGCAGATCTTCTCCAGTGGCAAGATGCCAAAGACAGATGGCTATAGGCTTTTCAACAGTTATTGCTTTCCTAAATCTTGTATCTTTCCTCTTCAGACTGTCGTGAAACTCATGACAAATAAGGAGAAAGGGCTGTCTCGAGATTCGAAAGTTTTCGAGCCAAAGCGTATCATCTTTTCACTGGCTTACTGTTTCTTCCCAAAACAGACTTTTCCCTCTACTTGGTTCAATCCAGAATCACCTTTATCGTGCTCGATCGCTCAAACCTTTACAGATAAACAACATAAACAGCGAGATTTTCCTCTGTCTTCGTCGAAGGTGGCGTCGAATTATTGCATGAAGTTTTCCTGCTTCCATTTGCCGTTTTTTAAACTTCTGCCTTACGTCCATCGTTGTAATTCCTGCTAACTCCGCCATCTCTAATTACTGCAACTAAAGCCCAACACTTATGAATTCGTCCGTTTAGCCGTACACAAGCAAAGTGGCTTCGGATTAGTTTCGGATCGATCTAAACTAATTCGATCCTAAAACGAGCTAAGTGTTAACGGCCCCTTAATCTGACTCTGCGGGACAGAAAAAGAACCATTAGGGACGTAACAAAACTCTGGCTGTGACCACCCCTAGTGTCTGTCCTAATTCAATATTCACATTATGGGAGCACTCATTAGTTACTTCATAAATTGTAAACTGCACAAGCAGTCTGGTTAAGTCCCCCGGCCACTGTTGTAAACCTCCAAATACAATATGGAATCTGCTGTCGAGGAACGTCAGTGTGCACCTCTTCATAAATGACCCATCGCTGGGATTGCTATGATACCTCTGATTGGTTACAATATGACAAATTACTGTCAACCATTGGCAACTCGATGACTTGAAGAGACAACAAAAGTTCTCTCAATGGAACAGTGCTGGTATAAACCGTTTCCTTTGCTTTTGATGAAGAGATCACTGCACCAGGAAATAAATTGACTCAGGAAATAAATTGACTTCCAGGAAGGAAATTGACTGGTTTTAGTCGTGTATTGACTGATTGTTAAATATGTCTCCTCTGGGTATTGCGGTGAGGTTGTAGTCTTGCAGTGTTTGGACGTTTATAACTTTTCTTTTAATATGTGAGCAAGTGCCATCAAAATTTTTTTGGAACCTTTCTGGGAAATATTTTGAGAACAAATGGGTGCGATGAGTCATTGTTCTTTGGCAAGCTCAAGTTGATCACAGCTGGGTTTTCCAGCAAAAGCAACATTAATTCTTGTTCTTAAGGAACCAGAAAATGGTCATCAGTCGTACTATGACTGTTATTTTTCCATATTATTTCAGCGCTTTTCTACAGGTCTTGATTATATTTTAGTCTCTTTTTGTGGTCTTCTGAGCATTTGGAGCACCAAGGAACACAAGATGACAGACGACCCAAGATGGCTGTCATTTGGAAATAAATCTTTCTCATAACTTAATACTTTGCTTTAGGTGGTGTAAATGTTGTGGTATGAAATTTACTTTGGTGTGATATTATTTCATACCAGTATGAAATTTATTTCCTTTGTCTCCTATGAATAAATTAGGGTTAGGAGACAAAGGAAGTAAATATCATATTATTTCATACCAAAGTAAATTTCATACCACAACATAAACACCAGTACTTTTGGGCTATTTAACAGAGATACCTTTGTGAGAAGGGCCTTGTACACAGGGATCTAGCAGCAAGGAACATTCTCGTGGGGCATGGTAAAAAAGTCAAGATTGGCGACTTCGGTTTGATGCGACAGTTGCACAGTGAGGTGTACGAAGGCAAAAAGCAGAAGAAACTGCCAATTAAGTGGATGGCTCCTGAGTCAATCTTTGAAGAGATCTTCAGTGTCAAGAGCGATGTGTATGTATTACATCTGATTAATTATTGATCTGTTAAAAACATTCTTCCCAACTGGTTTGGCACATTCCTATTGTGCACGTTATGTGAGTTGTAATGTCATGCCACATATACATGGAGCACAGGCGTGCCATGGAGGATGTGGCGAGAAATGTATTGCCCTCAATAACATTGCATGGACTTAAATCTTCTGAATGCATGGTGGTCAATAATTTTCTTTTGAAATACCAGTTACATTTCTTAACGTATTCCCTCTATTTTCACTCTCTCTATATATATTTACACAATAGTACATTTCATTTTCATGTTTTAAAAGCTGCTAAAAACATTGAGACAAATTTAAGGAGGATAACACTGGTTTCCAGCAATTTTCATCTCCTGTACTCTGATGATTATTACCAAAGGCCCGGGCAAACGGCTTCAACATTTGCTTCAACATCTGTTCGATTTTGTTGAACGCGGATGTTGAACGAGAGAGGTGGCCAACTGTTTAAACACAATATAAATTACCTTGTTATCTTTATAGTGGCATCAAAGTGAAACAAATGCACAATCAGCAGCAACAGGATTTATTTTCTGTGATGTTTGAGCCCCAGATTGGATCCCCTTCACCCCCACCACGCTCTTGAATTATAAACGGACGTTTCATCAAAATTTTGCAATCCCCCTTTTCCAACCTTTGCCAACATTATTTTTTCAGAAAGGGACATTTAAGATGATTCCTCACATTTGAATGGCGCATCCTCACTGCTCATAATTTATGATACCATTTTGCATGCGCTCATGCGTGCACATTAGAAACATGGCACATTTACCTTGACGTTGAACTTTGTCAGCCGAAATTTTCCCTTTCTCGTCGTGTTGCAAAGAATTGAGCATGGTGACCTACATTTTTTTATTTCATAAATTTGGTGTATTGGTGTACAAATTATCTTCTAAAAGTTAAAAAAATAAAAATAAAAATTGTTCGGAAGGAAAAAAAAGATATAGCTGAAAGCGTAATTGCACAAAACTGTTACTCGAGGATACAAATTATGAGCTTGAAAACGACAACTCGAGGAATGTTTTGACTCCATGTCCTATGAAATTGTGTGAATTTGCCATAAATTATATATGAAATTGTTCCATATGCTCGAGTCTTCTTCCTATCAAGTTTTGCTTCGAAGTATTTCTTCAAAAAGCTTTTCTTCCACCTACTACAAAATGTAACGTGAACCGATGAAATGACGTACGTGATTAGGACGAGTAGAGGCATAAATGAGGTACGTTTGGCCCATCAAATCTCTTTTGCGAGCATGGTGACCTATCTTTATTATTATATTTTTCAATACAGTGCATAGTAGGGAACATTAGGGAAAGTTTAAAAAAAATCGTTCAACAACTTTTATTTCTGAGGAATCACCTTATTAGTGACCCAGACTTGTGAAATCAAGACTTTTATACTTTGATTCCTCTCTGTTAATTTCAGATGGTCTTACGGAGTTGTCATGTGGGAAATTGGAACTCTTGGTAATATTTTCAGTCTCTACCAAAGCAGTCTATTAATTTTTTTGTTCCCTCTGGTTGTTAGCTGCTCAGACTCTGGATAGTATTTGCCTTTCATATCCCAGCAACTTTCCAAACAGAGTCCTTGATTTTGGCGAAAAGTTGTTTCCACTTTTTTGTCCAAATGATTTTTTAAGCTGTTTCACAGTAGTCTGGTTGAGACTTAACAGAAGACTTTTTATTGGCAAGGACATGAAAAGTGGCGAATTTGTAACCTTAAGTACCGACTGCTATCCAACTCCAATTTATTAAATAATTGTTTCTTATTTAATTAGCGTTTCTTTCTTTTCGTCTTCAATATAGCTCGTCTTGAATTAATTTTTTCTCCTCCTGTTAAGCGCTAAAGACCTCTTTTGTTCTAGATTATGAAAACAGGAATTTTTTGTATAATGTTCAGTGATGGTAACAACATTTTAGTTACCTTCCTTGGAACATAGTGCGAGCCTTAAAAAAGTTAGCATATGTAATTAAACGGAATTGAAGAGATGTTGTTGCACAATGACATTGACTAATTCCAGGTGGCTCGCCGTACCCACTGCTAAGTCACACTGAGATATTGAAGCGTCTTAAGGAAGGCTTCCGGATGGAAAGGCCTGACATGTGTCCAGAGTCCTTGTAAGTTTGAGTTTATTATGTCTGCTGTCACGGTAGTGATTGTAAGTAATGAGTGCCCCCACTAGACAGCATGGATTTATGTGTTACTTCAAAACAAGAGAAAGAAGCACAGTGCACACCATACAAATAGACTTTCGAAAAAGTCCTTCTGCTGTGAGACTCAAGAGGTCGACTTGTGGCAAGTCTAACCATACAAAATGCTATTAGTGAATTCATGATGGGGTCACCTTAAATGCTTTAATAACCTGGGAGCAAGCTCTCTATCTGCATGGAGACGTTTCCTATTTCCTTTGTTGCACACAGGCTAGTCCTCTATTGGGGTCTCATGAAAGATTTATTTCGGGGGTGAGTGGTGAGCGAAGTGAGCCGCAAGAGAGTCTCAGACTCACCCTGCCTCTGCCACCTGTCCCTGCCACAATCCTCTCGCCGTTCGCACCATATCGTGTGACACCTCATTAGAGAGCTTGCTCACAGGCTATTGCTTCGATGGTCTTAACAATCGAAACAATCAGAAACACATTTTTAAAGCCTTGTTTTAGTGGTATTTCTCCAAAGTTGAATAGTCCATTTGGTAGTTGTGTGCTCAGTGACCTGGCCTATGAATGGAAACAAGGCTGGGGGTGACCTAGTTTTGATACAAACCTCTCTGTCTTTCTCATGCAAATGTATACTAGTTAGCATAAGAACAGCAAGATTTACATGAGAAAAGCAGTAAGGTCTGTATGATCACCTCCAGCTTCGTCTTCATTCATAATGGCCAGGTTACTAAGCATGCAACTGTAAAATGGGCCAGACAAAATGTTACCTACAGCTAGAAAAACAAACAGGACGCTGTAATGATCCATTTACGTTAGACAGACGTTAGACAGACGTTAGACAGACAGACGTTACACATGTACTGTCCATTAGCCAACACCCTCCCCACCCACCATTAACACTAACATAACTCCAGGACAAAATTCACGCCAACATTCAGGGCACCCAACGAGCAAAATCAACCAAAAGCTGTAAAAAGGCATTTTTAACTACATTTATTGTGTTTGACGTTTGTTTAAAGTGATGTTTTGGTCAGCTAGAAGAATTTAGCTGAAATTTTACTTGCCCAAAAATGGTAGGGAAGAAAATGTTCCCCTGAGAAAATGCTAGCTGAAATGAACTTTCCACGGACTTTCCAGGGAACTATTTTCTTTCCGTAAACGCTACCTGACGTCAAATATGACCTTCCCGAAAACCTCCGATTTCCCCATTGCGAATCTTTGAGGCCACGTTTTAGTTACAAAAAATCTGAGTGCACTCAAAGCCTAAGCAAATTACCCTCCACCGAACAGATATCTACCGAAACTTGTCGTTCGTGCCCCTGAACATTACTAACAAACCATTCTTAACCTAACTATAAAACCTAAAGCTAACAAAATAGGACACACATGAACTACATACTAAATTTTCCAGAAAAAGTTGAAATGTCGAAAGACTATGAAATGTTGACAGTGAAAGAAAAGATTAGGGCTACTACTTAGTAATAGTAACTTGAGTCTAAGCTTGAAAGGTTAAGTTGTGCACCTTTATATTGTAACACTATTTTGCTGTGCAGGATAGAGAGAAGTTACTGTTTTTGATTTCCCTTCCAGCTACGCATTGATGAAAGAGTGTTGGAGGGAACCTGCCTACGAACGGCCAAGCTTTGATGATCTGGTTGAACGAGTGGAAGCGATGCTGCTGAAGAAGGTTGAATACTTTGATTTCAACAAACTGGATGAGTCAAAGGATTATTATAAGGTGAAGGATACAACGACAGCGGAAACGTCAGTACAGATATAGTCATAGTTGGTTTGTTATTCAGTTCCATTTGAAGGCATCTGCAAACTTCCTTGATACAAAAAGTAAATACGGAATTCAGTGCATCCATCCTTAAACATGGTTGTATAGATAAATAATAATTGACAAAAGAGGACAAGCTTGAACAGTAAGCTTTGTTCTTAAAACTGTTGTGTCAAGCTATCATTATTTAGAAAGTAGATTGCGATATTTTGCAAGAAGTGTAGCCGTATCCATGCAGTAAGGGCACTTTAGTTCAGTGTTTCCCATAAAAACCTCAACATTTTTTTTTTTTGACAAAGGATAACCATTTTCTTTAACATCGATTTAAAAACATAATCTGGAAGTTATCAAGTACACTGATAACTATTGTAAGATTTCCATTGTATTTCCCATGAGAGGTTTTATGTTAGTTAAAGCTTCTTTGAGGCATATCTATTGAAACAAAAGCAATTAAAGAAACGGTAACTATTGGACACTGTTTTCTTGTTACTCCGCCTGTTATGGACCAAAAGCCTGCCCATTTGCCGTTGTCAACAATACCTTACACATTCACTGTTGTCAAAACAACTCTACACATTAACTGTTACCAGAAGCAGTGTTACCCTCTAAGAAAAATGGCATTGAAAATGTGGAAAGGCTTTTCAGGGCTTCAAGGTTGTAACTGGTTTGCCTAACAATAAACGCTTTAACAATTGTTGAACACTGTTTTCTTGTTACTCCACCTGATACCTGCCCATTTGCTGTTGTCTATAAAACCCTACACGTTTTACTTTTTTGGTAAAAACAACTCTCCACATTAACTGTTACCAGAAGCAGTGTTTCTCTGTAAGAAAACTGGCATTGAAAATGATGGAAAGGCTTTTAGGGATTTAAGGTTGTAAATGGTTTGCCTTACATTCTGATCTTTAGCTTGCTAACTGCTGTTTTGTCCGGCAAATTTCGAATTTCACGCCTAAGCTGATGTGTAAAGAATCTCCACTTTTCAAAAATTGAGGAAAATGAGCTTCGACAAAACACTGATCCCCCACTGATCCCTTAATGATGGAAACGAAAATGGTTGGAAGATAAACAGAGGCGTCAGGCGACAAAACAAACCGGAAGTCGATCCAATGAACATCAGGTTGCAGTGCCGCTCCGTGTATGTTTATCGTCAAAATGATTTCGTTTCTTTCTATCTTCTTTGTTGCCGTTATCGTGGCTTTTCGCAGACATGGATAACATACTTGATGATGCTTCAATTCATGTTGCGTTCCTTTATCGTAGAAGAGAACGTAATGATGGTGAAACCAGTCAGAAAGCAGGTCCTTCGTCGGACCAAGTTTCTGAGGTAAGCCAGAATGTATCCTTGAACTTGATTCAGCCTCAAATCAATTTTTATTTTGTTGTTTTACTTTTTCCAATGAATTCTGTAGGGGATCAGTGTTTTGTCGAAGCCCGAGGAAAATAGACATTGAATCTTATTTAAAGTTTTGTCGCAAACCTTGGGAACAATGATCAGTGTTTCGCAAAAGGGCTTTGTATGATCTGCTGTTTTTGTATTTAAACTTCCCTCGCACAATGATTTTGGTTGACATAACTTAGGTGGCTTCCACCGCCAGCTCTTGTACTTTGATGGATTATTACTACCAATCTGTATAAGCTGTTTTTTTTCTGGTGGCATCAAACAAATGTCTAATCATTGGTGAACAAGTTGTGAACTTTTTTCAACCCAATAGGTTACCATAGTAACACTATAACCTGTTGAAAAGACCCCTTATTTTGGCTTAAAGAGAAAATAACTAAACAACGAGCTCGGTGACCACCAATTTTTATTGTTGAAAAGTAATAAGCATGTCAAGATCCAATATTTTGAAAAATAAAAACAAAAGGTAGGAGGGGATTCAAAATCACCTTAATTTTCATAAATTTACAGTGGTTCTAAATCTGCTCCGATATTTTTTTAAACGTTGCAATAAGTTGTATTTCATGTTATTTATTTCCCAACGATAAAAAATGGAGGTCACCGAGCTAGTTTTTGAATTATTAACATTGAGAAATCAAACGCGGAAAATTTTGGAAATCAAAAGTGTCATTTGAGAAATCAAAAGCGAGAAATTTTGGAAATCAAAAGTGTCATGTGATAAATTAACGGAGACTTACCTGTAAGTTGAAGTTTGATTGAAATTCTATCGAGTCATCAAACTGCACCAAGGTATCACATGAGATAGCTTGACGCATGCGCATAATCAGTATTCACAGCCGAATGTGATTGTCACATGAGTAATGAAGGTACTGGAATGTCACAGGCCACTCCAAAGTAAACTAATTATGATGATTGGTGGGGACAATAAAGTTTAACAAAAAAGCCCATATAATCTATAGGGCTGACAGTGGTCGGGCATCTGATCCCTTGGTGTAGTTTTATGACTCGATAGAATTCCAATCAAACTTCAACTTACAGGTAAGTCTCGTTTAATTTATCAATTCTATCTCGTCATCACTGCCCCAGGGATCCCATGGGATTTTAAAGCCAAGACAGTCACATGAGGAAACCACCAAAACCCAATGACAATGGATGTATTTATAAACAATTCTAAGCCATACAGTAACATGAAGATCTGCCCACAAATGCAGAGAACAAGAATCATGCCCTGCTAACAGATAATCAAGCTATGGAGTCACCTAGTAAGGAACAATATCAACAGGGCTGAGATCCAATAGCCCTAACTTGTTGCTAAGCAAAGTGATACTAAATGTCATAAAGTTACATAATAATAGCACAGGCCTGAAAGCCAAAAGTTCTTGTCTCTGGTCCATTCGATCTGAAGTACAGCAGATGCAAAGGTGGATGTCTCAACTGGTTTATTGTAGAACTGGTCAAAACATCTTGAGGATGACCATCCAGCTGTGCGCAGGATTTCAAGAATTGGGGCACTTGCTGCTTTTGCTTTAGAGGTGGCTGCAGCTCTGGTACCATGTGGTTTGAAGACTTTAGTGTCAACACCAGCCAACTCCATCGCCAAACGGATCCATCTGGAAATAGTTTCCCTTTAAACCTGTAAGTTTTGATAAACCTGATAAAAAGTTTACTTTCAGATCCCCTCACAGGCTTGGTACGCTTGAGATATTCTTTCAAAGAAGTAGACACAGAGTGATGAATCAACAGGGTAAGCTTTTAACACAACAGATGGAGCCCTATAGCCAGGCCTGCTTTGTTTGACATGTTCAGTAAGTAAAAGTTCAAATCCACCAAGCACTTCTTTCATGCAACCAATGTCAAGCATGTGTAAAGTTTGTCCTCTTTGTGCAGAGACCAAGGCTACAAGCATAACCAACTTGAGCGTAAGACATTTTAAGTCAAGCTTCTCAGGAGGATTCAAGGAGGAACGGTGAGTTAAGACAGATTGTACATCCCAAGTTGACTGGTAGCGAGATGTTGGCGGGGAATGTTTGTATATACCTTTCATGAACCGAGAAACTAGTGGATGACTGCTAATGGTCATATTATCCTTAGGTACAGTGACTGCGGATATGGCACTCCTGGCAGTATTGATGGTGGTGAAAGACAGCCTTATCATGGAGGCTGAAAAGGAAATCTAAAACTGGTGTTAAAGGTGGGTCACAGGGATCAGCCTTCCATTCACAACAAAAGTCAATCCACTGTTTCATGTACGATTTGTAGTGCTTGTGCGTTCCGTCAGACCAGGACTTGAGGATGATAGCTGTAGCCTTGTCTGAAACATTTCTCTGCTGGAGGCTTTTCCGGAGAGCTTGCAAGCCATCAGTCGGAGCTGTTTCCGAAGGGGGTGTAGCACATGGTTGTGCGGTTGTGTCAGCAGGTGATTCGACTGCGGAAGGAAAACAGGATTGTCGACTAACAGATGAAGAAGAGGAGTGAACCAAGGTTGTGTCTACCAAATGGGAACTATAAGTACTCCAGTGGCTTGATCCTGCTCTATTCTCTGTAGGCAGGCTGGTATAACGCTGAAAGGAGGAAAAGCATAGAAATAACAGTCTTTCCGACTCATAAAAAATGCATCGACATATTTAGCACCTGGGTCTGGTTTCCAAGACACATAATTGGCAACCTTAAAATTAAGTCTGGATGCAAACAGGTCTATTTCAAAAGGACCCCACATTGTGGCTAGGTCTGCAAAAACCTCCAAGTTTCAAGACCACCCAGTGGAGCTGTTAATTTGTCGAGATTCAGTATCAACATCCACATTGGTAGAAACAGGGATGTGGCAAGCACTGAGCCAGATTTCTCTCTTCTCACACCACAGCCAAATTTTCTGAGCCATATCATTACATGCGGCAGATTTAATTCCCCCCATGTTATTAACATATGCTACGGTAGTTGTATTATCAGACTGAATTCTGATATGTTTGTTGTGAGCCTTGCTGAGGAAAGACTTCAACCCCAGTAGAACTGCTTTCAGCTCTAAGTAGTTAATATGAAAACCTTATTCTTCCAAGATCCAGAGGCCACCAGTTCTCTGAACCCCATGTACTGCACCCCAACCTCTGATAGAGGCATCTGTGGTAAGGATCAGGTCAGGGTCTCACTGAACAGCAGTGTTAAATGAAGAGCCTACATTGTGCATCCACCAGGTTAATTCCGATCTAAGTTCATTTCACAAAATTACTGGTGCATCATAATTGCCCTTACTCACCCGCAAGGCAAGACTTTTATTCTTTTCTAGTTCCTATAGTATAACTGCCCGAACTGAACAGCAGGGAAACAAGAAACTATCAATCCTTTAACTCGAGCAACTTCTATAATAGTTAATTTGCTCTTGTGTAATAAGGTCTGACAAGCTAGCCGTACACTTTCAGCTTTAGCACGTGGGTGTCGAATTGTCATGTTTACACTATTCAACAAGAAACCAAGAAATTCCATTTCTTGTGTTGGCAGCAGGACTGACTTTTCAGGGTGAACCACAAACCCCAAAGTAAGGAAGGTATCAACAGTGTCCTGAATATTCTGGGCACAGGCAGTGTAATCATATCCTAACAGGAATGAATCATCTATATGTCCCATACAAATATGACCCAAAGCTTTTATATGGGAATAAACTGGTTTCAATATTTTAATGAATAGGCGAGGAGCACAAGCCAGGCCATTGGGCAAACATGTATACTGAAAGTAGCTACCCTGCCATTCAAATTTCAAGTATTTCCTATCCTCCGTTGCAATAGGAACTGAATAATAGGCATCCTTAAGGTCAACCGATGCCATAGAACACCCTGGACGCATGAGTTTGAGGGCAGTTTGAATAGTATCCATTCTAAAATGGAAGTAGGATACAAATTCATTAAGATTTTTTCAGGTTTAAAATCATTCTGTAAGTGCCATCCTTCTTGGGATGCACAAAAATGGTAGAGGTAAAGTCACCTTCTACATGGTCTGTGGGTTCAACAACTCCTTTGTTGAGGAGCTTAATAATTTCTTCATTTAATAGCTCCCTTTCAGAAGGCATTTGTTTGGGCCGGGAAAGCTGGAAGGGGAGCACACCTCCAAACTCAATGTGATAGTGCTTTATAGCATCAAGTATGAACGGGTCAGTAGTCAGTGACTCCCAACCGCCTACATGGTCTTGAAGCCTTCCAGCTAAGAAATTTGCAACCATATGGGGAAGATTTTCCTCATCAATAGAGGGAAGGAGTTGTTCCGTTACCAGTGTTTCTACTAGTCTTTGTTGTTGGATTGACCGGGCTTTTTCTGGGCACTCTTCTGTGCCCGGTTGTATCCTAAAAAAGGACGATGCTGAGATGTTTTATGACTAGATGTTCTGTCATAAGGCTTATAGTGCGAACGGCGGAATTTCTGCCTTCCTACCTTCCTGCCTTTATATAGCCATGGTTGGCCGTTCGAGTCTCAGAAGGTTTCTGCATTTGGCGGCCTGCTTTCTTTGCCTCAGCCATATCCTTCAAGTGCTTCGACAGATCGTCTCCAAATAACTTGGTTGAGAGCTTGATTTCATCCTTACATAACCTTGTGTATGGGGGGGGGGGGGGGGGGGGTTGAGCTCTGGTTTTATCAACTCTCGTCGCTTTATGTTAAGTTTAAAATTAGCATTAGCTAGAAGAGCAATGCTACCCATGACATGATCAAGGATCTTACGTGTATTCGGTGTTGTTCCAGCGTGAAGGTCCTCCACCAGCTGATCACCTAAGATAGACAGAGCTAATAAGCCTTGAAGGAGCGGTTCTTGTACCCGCTGGAATGCTAGGTCAACTGTTCTGCTACGCCGTGGTAGCAAATCCCAGATTTCCTCGTTAACTGTTGTGGTTGACAGAAATTTGCAATTCTCTGGAGGGTGATATTTGTCAACCCGTTCTTTCACTGTTTCTGGTGAAAGACCGCCAGTAGCCATGTTATCTATTAGGCCAGCAATTTTCTCTGTTATTGCAGGAGATTTCTCCTTGCACTGTAAAATGCCTGGGTCAGGCTCTCAATGATACCATCCGGCGACCCCGAGTCAGGGCAGGAGGCAGTTTTTCTTCGCCGCGTTCGCTGCATTGTCGCTCGAGTCGAGCACATCACTTACAACGGCATGGATATCCACTGTGCCGCTTTTGCTCCGTTCCGATTCTATTCCTTCGTCTTCCTCTGAGTCAGTACGAAGTAGGATGTCTTCTTTAAGACTAGCAAGCATAGCTGTCTGAGTTTCTGAAGCCTTAGTAAGTTGAACCAAGGTGGTAGTTAGTCCTTGTAGGACCGCCATATTGCTTTCCGGAAAATGATCTGTGTCCTTAATCCTCTGAATGTCGGACTGTAAATCCGTCTCAGCCATCTATAAAAAGCGTTTTATCGAGTGAATACGATACTAAGGCCAGAGATTCACCAAAAAGAGATTTTTAAAAACAATCTTCATCGGAGGATGAAACGTCGTGCTTGTACCGATTATGCGCGTGAAAAGCACTGATTATGCGAATTCGTCAAGCTATCTCATGGGATCCCCGTGGCAGTGATGACGAGATAGAATTGAGAAATCAAACGCGACAAAGTTTGGAAATCAAAAGTGTCATTTGAGAAATCAAACGAGACAAATTTTGGAAATGAAAGTGCCATTTGAGAAATCAAACGCGCCAAATTTTGGAAATCAAAAATGCATTTGAGAAATCAAACGCGACAAATTCAAAATGAAAATGACACAATAAAAACCAAAAGGACTTTTCTTTTTAATCATAGACAAGACATCAAAATCAAAGAAAACAAGAAGAGAATCAGAAATAGTAAATTTTATTTGTGATACTCCTCGAACACCGTAGTTACCCTACCACGCGGGACAACTTAATCGCATACAAAATGGCCGACAAGAGAAACGTTCTGCCAAGTACTTTGATTCTCCTATCTGTACTGCCTGTTGGTGCTGCTTTCTAGTGTTATGGAATGCTGTTAATTGTTACCTTATGGCTAGACGACAAGTTACAATTGTCAACACGGCCCTGGCTTAGTCCGGTTATTTGATTTGACCCATGACTCGGTCTAGAAGAAACTAGAAATATGAAAGGATTTACCGACCTTGCACTAGAAATATTTTCCGTTTCTGAGAGAGAAGGAAGATAACATCGCCTCGCGTTGTACTCGATCGGCCATAATGGCCGGTCAGGTTGTCATGATGGAAAAAGAAGAAATGTAGAGAGGGTAACCCTCCTGCCAGGGTAACCCTAGCACTTGGGTCACCCTCCTTGCTTGTAAACAGGGCCTTAGAACTCCCGCCCCCTCAATGTTATTGCCCAATTACGGTATGTGCGCTGCGACAGCGGTCAAGCAAAAAGGATGAGTCCAAAAAAGAAAAGATTTTTACTTTGAGAAGTAAAAGGTGATAAGTTGGTTGTTAGTCTGTGAGTTTACTACATCATTTACCGTAAATCCTCTATTAAGCCCCCTCTCAAATAAGGCCCCCTTTCTAATAACCCCTTTTTTCAGAGGAAGAAAGGTGTTAAGCCCTCCTCCCGTACCCCCTCATTCTTAATTAATTAATTATTTATTTATTTAATTAACTGATTAATGATCGAGGGGTTTTAAGTTGAATGTCGTAGAACCAAAACCAAAGCAATTACTCCAGCCAATCACAACAGACTGAAACTGTGCAATGAGCCAATCAGAATACAAAGTAATTACATGCAGCCGGTGCAAAACGTAGGAAAATGCGCGCGTGCAAGTCGCGATTGGTTTTGGTTTTGGTTTTGCTTCTCATTGGTTGAAAAAGTCATAGGTCATAGTTTGTCGAATTTCCGGCAACTCTCCAGTGAAGATGTCTGTCGCCTTGTGCAAAGGTCGGCTAAAAAGACCTGTAGCCTCGACCCGATACCGACAAACCTCGTAGTTTCTTGTCTTGATGAACTTCTACCTGTGATGACGTGTATATTGAATTCATCTCTCGCTATGGGTGATTTCCCGTCGAGGTGGAAAGATGCTCTAGTGAACCCGCGCTTGAAAAAAACAGGGAAGCACATTTCGTTTGCAAACCTTCGACCCGTTAGCAATCTACAGTTCATTTCAAAGTTGACTGAGCGCGCTGTCTATGATAAAACACATATGATGCAGTTTGAACTGTACCCACTATTGCAATCTGCGTATCGTGCTGGTCACAGCACGGAAACCGCTCTTCTTAAAGTACAAAATGATGTCTTGTTGAATATGGATCGGAAGAGGGTTACGTTGTTAGTGACTACTTAATTTGAGTGCCGCGTTCGACACAGTGGACCATCCAGTGCTACTCAGACGATTGGAGTCGAGTTTTGGAATTACCGGATATGCACTCAACTGGTTTTCATCTTATTTGTCACAAAGATCTCAGCGAGTTTGCTATAATGGTTGTTATTCCAAGAGGTTCGACTTATCCTTTGGTGTCCCTCAAGGTTCGTGCCTGGGCCCTCTACTGTTTACAGTGTATGCAAGTAAGTTCTTCCAAGTCATCAGAGCCCAGCTTCCTGACGCTCACGCCTACGCGGATGATACGCAGCTATACTTGACATTCCAACCTAACTCTGAGGCAGACCAAAGCTGAACATGCAATGGAGAGATGTATCAACAGCATTGGTGCCTAGATGAAGCTGGATAAGTTAAAGTTGAACTCGGATAAGACAGAGATCATTCTAGTCGGCACTAGGCCACAATTAGATAAATTAGGTTTGACCATCTAAAGGTCGGTCATGTTGAAGTGCCAGTGACGACCACTGCTGTACGAACTTTAGGAGCATGGTTCGACTGTAATCTCAGAGTGTCCACACAAATCAATAAGATTTGCCAGTCAGTTTATTACCATCTCCATAATATCAGACAAATACGTAAATTTTTAACGTATGATAGCACTAAGTTATTGGTTCAAGCTATTATAATGGCTCGCATAGATTATTATAAAGGCCTACTGTATAAGGTACCAGCCTGTCATTTGGCAAAGCTACAGAGTCTTCAAAACACCGCCGCGCGCCTGATCACACATACACCTAGATTTCATCATTGGCTGCCCGTCAAGTGTAGAATTAATTATAAAATAGCAATATTAACTTTTAAGGTAATTCATTTTTCCACACCAGCATATTTACGTGATCTTATACAATTTAGAAATAATAAACGCTATTCATTACGCTCTATGAATGCAGGGGTGTTGCTTCAAGATCCCTCAGCAAGATTTAAGAGCACACTAGGGGATAGGGCCTTTTCAGCGTCTGCGCCGAAGATTTGGAATACCCTGCCGGCAAATATTAGAAGTAAGACAGACCTTGACACCTTTAAATCCATGCTGAAGACTTATTATTTTAGAGAGGCGTTTCAAAGTAATTTCTTATATTAGCTTTTTTAGTAGTTTTTAACGCGGTATTCGTAATTGAATTTTAAAAGGATGTAAACATTGTAATATAGTTGCTAGGTTGTAATTCTTTCATATAGTTGTTTTTATCATTTGTATTATACTATTAAGATATTTATTGTCATGCGCTTTTGTTCATATTTACATGTAAAAGGCACACTATAAGTATTAAACATTATTATTATTATTGTTATTATTATTATTATTAAAAGTGGCGCGAGTTTTGCTGGCCAATCGCAGAACGAAGTAATGCAAAACCAAACCAAACGCAATTTACTTTCGACATTCAATTGAAAACCGCTCGAGGCTGTATTAGCTATTAATCACGACTGCAACACTTCATGTGGACTGATACGGTATGGTTTATTTGTGTGCTGAAAGTTCTGATTAGTTTTAAGTCTTCGGCTAGACGACCTCCAACAGGAAGTAGGGAAGCGTATTATTTTAAAGTCTGTTTCTTCCTCCTTTTCAGCTACCGGTAATGCGTTTCACTACATTAAATAAGTCCCCCCTTTCAAATTAGTCCTCCCTCTCTATCAACCCCCCCCCCCCCCTCCTCCCCAAACATGCTTAAAATAAATAATCCCCTCGAATTTATGGTACTAAAAACTTAGGGACGAATTAAGCGAATTGGTTTTCCAGAAATCAGGCATTCAAACAGAAAACAAAGAACGGCAATAAACAGTTCCACATTTTTTACAAAAAGGGTTTAAAGTAAAGGGTTTAGTAAATGATCTAGTAAAGCCACAGAGTAACGAAAAAGCTCTCGAAGTAAAACCCTGAACGTTCCCCTGAACGAGCCCAGTTGCTCGAAGCATGGTTAGCGCTAACCAAGGTTAAAGGAAGGGTTTCACGGCTTGGTGTGTGTGTGTGTGTGTGTGTGGGGGGGGGGGATACAAAAAAGAAAACATGCAAGGGAAGGTAGCTGAAAAAAAAATCATGCGAAGAAGAAGTCAAGAAAAAAAGGTTCCTGCAGTGTGAATTGCACTGTCGGGGTGACAAACTTTACCTGCCTGAAGGCCACCTTGGCAGCCACTTTATACGGCAGTATTGTTAGTCCTGGTAGAATCCCCATTTCTCTGCAATTAGGAAAACCAGTCTGATACATTTTGTGCGCAGCAACCTCATCATGGATTCTGGTTACCAAAAATTCTTGCAAAAAAAACCCTTCTCGATAAACATGGCTTAAAAGTGATAAAACCATGTGCTATAAACAGCCATCCTGCTTGATTCGTTTGCACTTTAAAGCAAGCACATACCGAGTTTTGAAAGCCTCGACATCATCACAGGAAAGAGTACAACTGAAATCAGAAATGTATTAATGGCAATGTATTAATGAAGATTGTGGACACAGAGAAGCACACACATACCGAACTGTAACGCTTTCTTACAGAAGTTTAATCTTTTGCTATGGTTTTTGATTATTTATGACAGTTTTACAGTTTGTACTAATAAGTATTAAAAAAAAAAAACAAGTAGAACTGATGTTGCGCTTTTTAACTTTGCCATTAAATACAGACACTTTTGGACTCTTTTGAGTCCAATAGAATCAATATTTAATGGCAGGGTTCTCTTGTATCATCTATAGTCAACGGTTCAATGTATGACTGAAAGCTTTTTAACGTGACCATTTCTGTAGCCTTTAACATTAACGAGGAGCCGCAAGTAGGGAAATTTTTGTCCCGACGTTAATTGGCTTTATTTTCTGGCGCCTAATTTCGTTGAAAGGTAAATCTGAAGATCAAAGCAACCGCTTGGATGAGCAAGACACCTTTGATGGGAAAGGTTGTCACATCAGGACATCAAACTTTGATCATAAATTGTCCATGATGACTGGAATGATTCAGTTGTGACTACGAACCTTGCGTGTTGGATAATCTGTCACACCGGATTTTCACTAGCTTAGCATTGTACGGCGAATGAACCGTCCTACTACACTGGCTAGTATTTCCCAGATTGCGTCACAAAAAGAAATAAAATAAAATGAAATAAAAATAAATAAAGTTTTCGAGAAACCACATCTACATGTTATTATATGCATGCCGTGTGTTCCCATATCGAAATTTCCTTCTCCCTCACTACGTTCGTCCGAAGATTAAATATTTTCCTTCTCCAGAACGCTGACGCATAGAAAAAGACACGAACTATAAGGCAGGCAGAGTGAAAGCACTTGCCCGACGATGCTTTAATGCCATTACACACTATACAAGCCAAAGTATTTGGCTACAAGAATATATAAAGCTATAACTGTATAAAGTAGGAAAAAAGAAAAAACAAAATAAGGTAGGGAACAACCTGGTCAATTGTAATCTACTGTCTAAGGAATCCTTGATGTACATATTATTAGCTGTTTCTGATTTCCAGCGACCGTGGAGCATGAGTAACCTGTCAGAAGAACCTGACTTCGCCAGATTGTCAGCTATAAACGTTGCGCCACCGGATCTAAGGCTATGAGTGCTAAAACCGACCGAATTTACTCCTAAAGCCAAAAGTTACTCCTTAACTAATTCTCTACACCTAGTATAGCTGAGCCTCCTAGGGCATTAAGTATACGAATTGTCCTTCCTATGAGGTTGAAGTGTTCTGAAAATGTAAGCTGATGAACTGAGATCAATGCTAGCTGCGGAAAGATAACGCGACAACAATGAGTGAGGACATGTAGCACCGCCACTCTTAGCAATAAATACTATATTACCTTGCCTAAATTGATCAGTTTTACTACTCTTAACATTAATCTCTAGGTGATCGTCGTGAACTAGAATATCCGAAGCTTGCACATCCAAAAGCTCGTTGATCCTAAAGAGACCATAAAATCCCAAGACAAAGAGTAAAGCTCTACGTAAATCCCTAAGATTACTGCCTTCGTGAGCAAACTGAACACAAATACGATATATCATGTCGAGGGTAATGGGCTCCTTTTTGTTGACTGGCCTACTGAAAGCTCGTTTGCTGGCCTGAACCAGGCCGTGATTTAGCGCAGTGTCAACCGGGTTACCCTGTGCACCATAAGGAATAAGATCATGGACCCACTTTAACGCACAGAACGCAGACAAAACGACAGCATAGGATCATTTAGTTTCATGAAGATAAGACAAGTATTCTGAGACGAGTAAACTAACACAAGGCAGGACAAATTTCACGCCTCTGGACCTAAGGTACACGGAGAAATACCTATACTGGGTAACATTTTTTAACAGAAGAATTGGCTTTAGAAGCTAAAACTTGCTGCACGATTGTACGTCTTCTGTCCCTACACGTCGGTTCCCAAGAGGAGGCTTCTATCCAATCCTTAGGAAAACAAAAAGTACTAGGAAATAATGTGAGGTGGGGAAGGGGGGGGGGGGGGCGGGAAACAAATCCTTAACCCAGCAAAATACTCATTGCCACCCGGCTCAAGTTGGCTGCCATCCGGCTCGAACAAAGCTGCCAACCGGCTACAAAAACGTGTAAACTGCCAACCGGCATCAAATACATGAACACTCAGTGCCAACGGCTTAAGAAGCACAAGTCTATCGATCCGAGATCTGTAATACTGGGTTCACAGTACAAGAAGCCCTCGCCATGAGTTATTCTCAACAAGGTCAGTTTGGAATGCTACTATCAGCGCTCCGAGAAAAATGAACTTTCACAGAAAGGATTAAGCCGTCCCAGGAGGCTGAATCTAAAAGCGAGCTCGTATTACGACCTTGACGCAACGCTAACCATCCCTCAAAAAATGAATAATCGACAACGAAGTCCCAAAACTTATGAACCAACAAAGGCCAGAAAGGCGCGGACGGCCAGTAACGTACCACTAATGTCTCCCTGACACTGCATCGAAACATGAAAATAAGGACTTTAGACAAGAGTACGACCGGTGGCACAACTAAGCAATTTACGTGTTGCCAGTCTTGGAAAAACGCGTCAACCCCGGCTGTCCCAGGATTCCAGAATCTAGAAAAATATTTTGAGACCTTGTTGTAGTGGGTGGCAAAGCAATCAACCGTAACTGGCCCCCAAAGCTCGTCCAGTTGCCGAAAGAACCCGGGGGCAAGCTCCCAATCGTCATAATCCACAATCTTTCTGAGGAAATCGGCTTTTTCATTAAGTGATCGTGGAACCCACTGAATGTCTAAATAAATTCCAACCTTGAAACATAGCGAAGAAATATCGGAGGCTAACTTGTGAAGATTGAAATTCATGCTGCCAACTTGCACAATCCTAGCCGCCCCCTTGGCTATTGGTAAACCACTTAACGCTAGAGTTGGAAGGAACGAACTAAGAACAAACTGAACAGCTAACAGCTCGCGGTAAGTAGAGCTCTCCTGGCGTTCTGCCTCGGTAAACATCCTACCCAGCAATATGGCCTGCGCAAGCTACATTACTCGCATCCGAGTAAATGGATATGAAAGGAAATGCCAAATCTGATACAGTTTTGGAATTAACAGAGCGGAGATTATCCTTCCAAAACTGAAGCACTACCATGCAATATCTATCAAGAGCAAACACAATGTCCCAGTCTTGGGCAGCCACTACGGACATCTGGCAATGCCTGGTCATAATTCGGCTGAGATTACCTAGAACAGGACTCATAGAGATAATCTTACAATGGATCAGGGGCACCCAACGAGCCAAATCAAGCAAAAGTTGTAGAAAGGCATTTTTAAGTACCTTATGGTGTTTGAAGTCTGTTTGAAGTGATGTTTTCTTAAGCTAAAAGACGTTCATCTGTTCGGATTCAAGAGCTGAAATTTTAATTCTTCGAAAATGTTAGGGAACAAAATCTTCCTTTGAGAAAATGCAAGCTGAAATGAACTTTCCACGAACTTTCTAGGGAACTATTTTCTATCCGAAAATGCTAGCTGACGTTTTTCGCTGTCAAAAACGGCAATTACGACCTTTCCGAAAACCTCAGGAGCTATGATTTCCCAATTGCGAATCTTTTAGGCTACGTTTTAGTTACGAAAATCCGAGTGTACTCTTTAATCAACGCCGAAAGCCTGAGGCGAACTACTCTCTATCGAACAGATAGCTACCGAAACTTGCCGTTTTGTGCTCCTGATGGAAGCCAGACCTCTAGCAGAAAGTCTAGGATCTTGAAGGGTGTTGTCAATGTGAAGCAAAGCCTTATCAGTCTATTCTGGGTTCAGCAATGCTAATTTTTCCCTGAAGCCCGTCCCAAACGATACCAAGCCAAGTGATTACGCACAGGGTCCCAAACTGACTTATCTTCGTTCGCTAGGAAGCCGGCCAAAGCCAGATCTGATCTAATGATGCTAGAGTAAATCTCACTTGGCAACTTCGTAGATTCGATGTCAAAACCGTCATCAAGGTAAACAACAGTGTGTATACCCTGAGATCGCCAGTATTTAACTAAAGGTTGAGAAGCTTGGTGAAGATGTAAGGCGCTGAAGATAAACCGAACGGTAAGACAGTACACATGAAGAAACTAGGTTTACCATCCGACATGACCCTGCTAAACCCAAGGAAACGTTGGTGGTCGGGGAAAAATATCTAAATGGTGATACCCACTTTTAAGGTCAAACTTAGTGAAGTGACTACCTTAACTTGACCTTCTGCTTAAAGATATATTGATTCACATATCTCAAGTCTAAAATTAAGCGTTTTCTTCCCGCAACTCTGGACGGAAACAGAGAAGGGATTAATAACCCTGAGGTAAAACTTGGACACTCTACAAACTCTCCCGGAGGTAACCAACTCCAGAATTGCCGATTGGACAAAGTCGGAGCGTTTCAAAGCAGAGGAATTATTCTTGAACTCTGCCGTTGGTGGAGTAACATAGAAGGGGATCTTGTAGCCCTCTCTAATGCATTCCGTAATGAAAGAGGGAGCGTTTTATTCTTTCCCAAAACTGCACGTGAACTTTTAGTCTACCTTTAACGGATAAAGGAGCTAAACCAGGTTCCGATGTATCCGACTCTAATTCATAAGTTGGAGAAAACGTATCGTCTACCTTAATGATGTCCTCAAAAACTCCAGCCGTGTCATCACTCAACTGGTTTACGGGATTGATCCCCGAGAGATGTGCTAATTGTTCCTTTGAACCGTTGGCTTGCGGGCCCGAATCCGTCGAGAAGTCTTCCGCAAGTAGACCTCCAGTGGCCTCTTTTCCCACATCTGAAGCAGATGTCTGTCGCAGAAGGCATTCGACGGCCTGAAAAGGAAAAAACAAGTAACGCAGAAGCAGAGCGACCACCAAAAAGTTCAACTAAACTAACCAATAAAATAAAATAAACCGAGAATGTGAACTAAAGCACCGCCGAGTAGTGTCACACTTGATGAATATATCAAGCAATACACTCCTTAACTCTCAACTGGAGTCTCAGGAGACTCTACGCGCTAACACAAAATGTGTTAGCATGAAGGCATGCATGCTCTCGCTAACTTCCGAAGGAAAATACATTTTCCTACTCCCTCACTGACTACGTTCGTCCTAAGGAAAAATATTTTCCTTCTCCAGAACGCTGACGCATAGAAAATGACACGGACTATAAGGCAGGCAGAGTGAGAGCACTTGCCTGCCGCGCTGAAAATCAAAGAAAGGGCATTGAGCATACCTCGAAAAAGCATCCTATCGTCGCCAGAGCGAGAACTAGGAGCGTTAGACGAATTCTTGGCTTTCTCGGTTCTTTTAAAGGCATTTTGTTTCTCCTGCTTTAGCGCTCTTTCTTGCGCTTTTTTGATCCTCTTCTCGTCCTCTGAGTCGCTCGCGAGCTCCTCGGTTTGGTATTCTTTAACAGCCAGCCAACCGGCCTCGCTCTTATCAGCAAGCTCGATAATCTTTTGGCGATGGCGTAGACTTTTCTTCAATTCTTCAACCTTCTCGCCGGCTTTCTCGACGTCCCGCGCGACCAGGAGATTAGCGGTATCGTCCAGAGTCCCTTGTAGTTCGGAATTAAAAAGGAACTGGTCTTTGTTTCCTTGGAATTTCAACTTTCCCGCTTCAGCCGCTCTTTCTAACTTCTGAGTTCCGCTGGTTGCTTGGGAGACTAAACCTGATGCAAGGCTTTCGACCTTTTGATCAATGTAGGATTTAAACCGCTCGAAAACTTCCTCCGTCTCCAAAGTCTTCTGGCTTTGTGGAGATTTTGGGCTCCAGGGCATATCGTTGCAATAAAATAAACCGAGACTGTGAACTAAAGCACCGAACGGGCCCAGTTGCTCGAAGCATGGTTAGCGGTAACCCAGGTTAAAGGGAGGGTTTCACGGCTTGGTGTTTGTTTGTGTTTGTGTTTGTGTGGCGGGGGAAGGTGGGGGGGGGGGGGGGGCGAGGGGATGTATACAAAAAAGAAAACATGCAAGGGAAGGTAGCTGAAAAAAAAAATTCATGAGTGTGTCTGTGGGGGGGGGGGGATACAAAAAAAAAACATGCAAGGGAAGGTAGCTGAAGAAAAATCATGCGACGAAGAAGTCAAGAAAAAAGTTCCTGCAGTGTGAATTGCACTGTCGGGGTGACAAACTGTACTTGCCTGAAGGCCACTTTGGCAGCCACTTTATACGGCAGTATTGTTAGTCCTGGTAGAATCCCCACCTAATTTCGTTGAAAGGTAAATCTGAAGATCAGAGCAACCGCTTGGATGAGCAAGACACCTTTGTCACATCAGGACATCAACACTTTGATCATAAATTGTCCATGATGACTGGAATGATTCAGTTGTGACTACGAACCTTGCGTGTTGGATAATCTGTCACACCGGATTTTCACTAGCTTAGCATTGTACGGCGAATGAACCGTCCTACTACACTGGCTAGTATTTCCCAGATTGCGTCACAAAAAGTAATAAAAGTTTTCGACAAACCACATCTACATGTTATTATATGCATGGCGTGTGTTCCCATATCGAAATTCCTCGCGCCTTCCACGAAACCGCGCGTCTATTACTTTATTCCCGCTTCCTATTGTTTTCAAAGAGCTAACTTCTACTGCCCTTGCAATGATAAAATCCAAAGGCAGATCAGGGGCACCCAACGACAAGTTTCGGTAAATAGCTGTTCGGTGGAGAATAATTCGCCTTGGGTTTTCGACATCGATTAAAGAGTGCACTCGGATTTTCGTAACTAAAACGTGGCCTAAAAGATTCGGAATTGGGAAATCATAGCCTCTAAGTTTTTCGGAAAGGTCGTACTTGCTGTTTTTGGCAGTCAAAAACGTCAGCTAGCATTTTCGGAAAGAAAATATTTTCCCTAGAAAGTTTTAATAAACTTGAACTTGAACTTGAACTTGAACTTGAACTTGTGGAAAGTTCATTTCAGCTTGCATTTTCTTAAAAGAAGATTTTGTTCTCTAACATTTTCGGGCAAAATTTCAGCTAGGGAATCCAAACAGATGATCTTCTTCTAGGTTATAAAAACATCAATTTAAACAGACTGCGAACACCATAAGGTACTTAAAAATGCCTTTCTACAGCATTTGGTTGATTTGGCTCATTGGGTGCCCCTGATCCATCCGTATCTTTGAGATCTTTTTGGGTTTCCATCACTTTTTGGAAGGTGTAATCTTTCTTCATCGCTCGCATCCACTGCAGATACTCTAACAGTACTTTTCTCAATACGTTTCTCAGAGAGAAAGGAAAGCGTTCTGCGCTTGAAGGTGAGCCACATTTTCCGAATCTCCGTTCCTTTTGTACTCATCGACCAAAGCATTGAGCTGGACCTCGTGGCGTTCCTTAGCTTCATGTAATATGCGCGACCAAGGGTTTAAGTGCTCTGTCACTTCTTGGGAAGATTCCGTTTCTTGGCTAGATTGAGAGTCTTGACTTTGTTCGCTATCTTCGAAATTTTCATTAACCCATTGAAAAAAGTAGCCATTATATAGCCAGAGATTAAGACGGTCAAGAAGTGAAACACCTCTATCAGTGCAGGATAAGGAAAAGGATACGATCGTCTATCAGTTATCAACACCAAGAGGAGTAAAGAAATCACTGAAATCTCTACCAGGAGGCGTTGGAAAAGCAGCCAAAAGAATCAAACATTGTAAAAGAACAGCAGATTGAGTTCCTGAGTGGCTCACTTTGTATGGAGACGATGAAGGGCCGAACACAGAGAAGAGAGCTTAGTAACCCTACCTGCAGTACCAGTAGCTTGTCAAACTAAACCGCATCCCATGAGCTTCACATTTTCACTGCTTGTTTTAAAGGTGGCGCTCCACTTGCTGTGCAGTTTGCTGTCAAAGCTTTTGCATTTCAAACCAAAAAATGTCGTGGAACGACGCTTATAATGGCTACCCTTTTCAACGGGGTAATGGAAATTTCGAAGATAGCGAAGACAGTGAAGATCTAGCCAAGAAACGGAATCTTCCCAAGAAGTGACAGAGCACTTAAACCCTGGGTCGCGCAAATTAGATGAAGCTCAGGAACGCCACGAGGTCCAGCTCAATGCTTTGATCGATGAGTACAAAAGGAACGGAGATTCGGGAAAATGTGGCTCACGTTAAAGCGCAGAACGCTTTCCTTCCTCTCTACAGAAAAGAACTGAGAAAAGTACTGTTAGAGTATCTGCAGTGGATGCGAGCGATGAAGAAAGATTACACTTTCCAAAAAGTGATGGAAACCCAAAAAGATCTCAAAAATACGGATGGATTTGACTGGCTAGAATCAACAGAGCTAGCCATCGATAAACGGAAATTCTTGCTTAATCGATTGTTTGTGAAGCAGCCCAGCTATATCGGCGATTTCTACAGGCTTCCGAGAAGTTCTCTCTTCTGGCAGGTCCTCACACATCAAAGCTCGGAACGTTGCTGTGAATCTGGTTCTGCGGATTGTTAAGGGTGCAGTAGTTCGGGTGGGAGTTTATAACAACAATAATTAATTTATAACGCGCCATTTCCACTTAAGGCGGCGAAATACGAGATACAAAAACCCTCAACTTGTCGCGCAACAAAAACATTTGTTGCGGGTTGAAGAAAGTTGTCGCGAAAAGTAGAGCGCGGGTCTACTTTGAGCAACAAATTTTGGCTTTGTTGCTCGTTTTTCATCAAACTCACAACTTGTCGCACAACAAATTTACTCGTGCCCTAGCAAATCAACCAATCAGCGCGCTGCATTTCTTCAACCCGCAACAAATGTTTTTGTTGCGGGTCAAGTTGATCACGCAAGGTGAAAAACGCGAAACATCGACCCAAACTTGCGACGTAACAATGTTGCGCGACAAGTTGAGGGTTTTGTATCTCGTATTTCGCCGCCTTTAGCCAAGTGGCGCTGTACAGTTCATTTACTCTACTAATCCCCTAAAACTAATAAAACTACATACAAACAGTTCCAAATACAGAATGAAAAGATAAATAACAAAAATAAACTGACACTATTCGAAGCCCTTTGTTAAATAAGAAAGTTTTGATGTTAGCGTTAAAACTGGTTAAAGTCTCGCAGCGTCGCCCAGAGCTTTGGTCCTGCATGCTGGAAGGCGCATTCACCGTAGCGTCTTGCTGGTGGGGTGATCAGGAGATTCTTGGTTTCCAGGAAGACACCCTGTTCAAGACGCCAAATAGTGAAATTGTATACCCTGTTTAAGATTTAAGACCCCGAAAACCATACCCTTTTGGGCGACACATACCCGTTTAGGCTACATAAGGGAGTGCCCCCTCCCCCGGGGTTTTAAGTCAGTCCATAAAAGTCCACGCAGGTTAATGTGAATAGAATCCTAATAAAATGTTTCACATGTATCACCTGATTGATCCCTCAAAATCACGTTGAAACCACTGCTTCGACCAGCATCTTGGCATAAGGTACCCAGCTAATGAGGTAGTTTAAAAGGTTGCAAACAAGAATGATTAAGTCTTTATTGACAATGTTATTTTTCCAACAGACATATTTAACTATTAAAACTATTTAATAATAAATTTACCTTAATTGCTGTGTAATGCCTCTGTGATTTGAATACTCCTGAACATGAGTGTAAGATTTTCCATTCAAAAATCTATTATGCACAGTTTCACTGTAACAGCTTTCTTATGTTAAAAATATTCTAAGTCAATTGTAAAAACTTCCAAAATGCACTCACTTCAAATAAATCTTACTAGTTTCTTCAATGGTTAGTCTAAAATCTAAACTTTCGGTTTCTAACTTAACCCAAAAGCTGTCTAATTGAACATTAATGTGTGGAGCACGCAAATCCCCAGAAACTCTGCTGACTCAGATATTAGGGAGCTTTAGCAACGACGACGGCAACGGCAACGAGAACGCCACAAAACAATAGGCTTAATGAGCAAAAACAATCGCTCTACACGTGCGTTTTACATTTTGGTACATTTCTTTCCCGTCCTCTGCAAAACAACAACGTGAAATGACCAAATTTTAGGTTTTGGTGAGAACGGGAGCGTGTGACTGTAAAGTTTTCTTTCTTTTTCCTTACTTTAATGGCGTTCATAACAATTTAGTCCCTGAATAGTTCGCCAGTCCTTTCCAAGTTAAACAAATTGGAATAATAGCCAAAGCGTTACAAAAACGAGAAGTTCTATTTTGAAGTGACGTTTTCGTTGCCGTCGCCGTTGCTAAAGCTCCCTATTAGAGAGGTTAAGCAACCGAGAACGCCGCAAAACAATAGGCTTAATGAGCAAAACCAAAGGCTCTGCAAGTGTGTTTTACATTTTGGCACATTTCTTTGCCGTCCTCAGCAAAACAGCAAGGTTTTGTGGAGAACGTGAGCGTATGACGGTAAACTCTTCTTTCTTTTTCCCAACTTCAATGCCGTTTTTACTAATTTAGCTCCAGGATAGGTCGCCAGCATATTACAAGTTAAACAAGTTGGAAAAATCGCGAAACAGTTACAATAACAAGAAGTTACATTTTGAAATGACGTTTTCGTTGCCGTTGCCGTTGCTTAAGCTCTCTGTTATAAGGATTCCAGTCTCCTATATCAATGGCCAATCATTTTCTACACTAATCATATTTACATCATTTTATTAAATATGATGGTCATTCTCTGTCAGTGTAAAAACATTTAACACTAGAATTTCAAGTTGACAAAACTCCAGATCATCAAATTGGCTTGTTCAGCTTGATAAATTTATTAAAATGTCCCCTGTAAGTCACTGAGAGATTTGTCACCAGTAACAAGGAATTTTTGTTTCAAAACAAGATGGCACTCATTTCAAAACCATTGTTAAATTATTCTAAATAACTTGTCAAATCTCTTCTCTCTTCATCACAGGAGTAGTCTTCTGAATTTCCTTCATTCCTTCTTTGGTCCTTACTGTCACCTGGACTCGCTTGTGTTTCCTTTGGGTTGCTTAGACAACTGGTTCGCATGTTCCCGCCTGAGGTCTTTTATGGAAAGCTTCAAACTCAGGGACTGGTGAAAAAAAGAAAAGGACAGTCCATCATTGACAGCTTTTGCGTTTGTAATAAACTCAGTATAGAACTCAGTATGGACGTGTCATAAATAATGCACTTTCTTAGCAGCTTGCCACAATGGCTTAAGATTTCGGATGATGTGTGAATGACAAACATTATTTGTGCCAGTGCCTAGACTTCACTGGCAAAATACCAGCATTGTGCAGTTGTAGCAGCCATACTGCAGGCCATCACCACTACTATGACTGCTACAACTATGACAATGACTACCTACTTCTATTGCTACTACATATAGCTACTACTGTGTAGTTGTTTTGCAGTGGCAATACCTCCACTGCCACAGCCACCACAACCACTATGACTAGTCCTACAAGTACAACTGTAATTATAATGACTATGCGACTACTAATAATAGCTGCTACTGTTACTGTTACTTTTACTGCTGCTGTGACAGATGTATCTTTAGTGGTTTGAAGGGTTAAAAACTACACAAAGGTTTATAATAGAAACTAGATAACAAAATTCAGTATCTGTCAAATGCAAATGGCGCAAATGAACAGCCTTACCACAGGTATGAGGGAATCTTCTTGCATTAACTTCACTGGTAAATGCTTCTGTCTCTCATTTGTTTCAAACAGCCTGTAGACAAACATGTCATGAAAAAGTCAGAAATTATACAGTTTTACAAGTCCATGGAAATAACCTTTCCACATCACTACTCTGTTGATCTTCAGAATGTCCAGGAGAAAAAGGAGTAATCTGTGTTTGCATCTGATTTTGCTTCACTTCAATGTAAGACAAAACAAAAACTCAAACTCACCACATTTCAGAAGTAGAACCAGATGATGGCAAACCTCTCCACAACAGCCACCATGGGGAGAGGGGTAAGTGGCCATTGTAGTCAGGTGGCTGTTATGGGGAGGTAGGGATGCAGTATGACACTAATTTTTTTACAGGGACCGGAGGGTAAAATATTTTTAGTTTTGACATTTTTATAGCATATGAATACTGTCATCACAATCAAAATATATCAATAAAACAGAAACCAATTTATGTTCAGGACAAAAATGTCTACAAAACAAAGCAGTAAGTACAGTGAGTAAATCAGGTTGTACATCATTTGCTTCTACATACATACATACATACATACATACATACATACATACATACATACATACATATCCTCTCCCCATCGGGGCTTTTCAGGGATAGTTTACATCACTGGCCGGGGGACTTGACCAGACTGCTTGTGCAGTTTACAATTAATTAAGTAACTAATGAGTGCCCCCGTAATGTAGATATCTAGGACAGACACAAGGGGTGGTCACAGCCAGAGTTTTGTTACGTCCCTAGTGGTTCTTTTACGTCCCACAGAATCAGATTAAGTGAAAGTGCTGTGAGACGGGGCCTACGGTTTATCGTCCTTATCGAGAAGACTAGTAAGTCTAACCATTTGCAGATGTCATTACAAAGGTAGCACTTTCTCCTCAGTTATTTTTAAGACCCTAAGTGTTGGTCCAGCCAGGGTTAGAACCCACGACCTCGCGCATGGCAGTCCGGTGCTCTACCACTGAGCTAACCGGTCTGCGGCTTCTAATACTGGGGGGATGGGGGGGGGGGGGGTTGTGCACTCTCACCGAAATTTCTTCAGCCCCCTCTTTCGTGATTTTCTGGGTCCGACCCTGCTGATGAGAGATTACTGCTGAACTCTGTTTCATTTATGGTTAACTCAAGGTGGAAGATAGATGGTACATACCCTTGACAACGTAGAAGGTGCCTTGGAGTAAGAGCTAATTTCATCATTGCTAAAGTAGTTCTGAAGAGTACTTTAATCCCTAGAGATAGAAAAATTGTATGATTAGCCATTTAATTCATCAGGTTGTCTGATTATTTCTTTCCTGAAATAACTGGTTTCATCTTCTCAGTCTCAATCTTGAGTGCACAAGAAAGCAGACGCCAATTTGTGCAAAAATAGGACTACCTTAAAGATCTGTGATGTGCAGTAGATGGATTCTGATTGGCTTTTACTAACTGAAGCCAAAACAATCCTTTCTGGAGTAGGCAGGAGAGGCAAGTGTTTACTTGCACAATGATCAATGTTTAAGCAAACTCATTTCTAATTTCTTAAACCCTGCAGCTCCATCTAACAACCTCACAACGGTCCAATTCTTGAGTTCACCTAGAACGTTTGCATTACACTCCAGCTAGTGCCATGACACCTGCTTGGAACAGGATAACCTTCTGTTAGAAAATATGCGCAGCTCAGACAAAGGTACTGTTTTCAATGAAATAGTACAACAAACCTTTGATTACTGACAATTCAGACAGCACCTAGTTTAAAGGAATCACAGGCCCTGATAAGCCTCTTATAACAGGCTATCAGCTGTTGTTGTCAAACATTTTCAAGTTTAAATAGCAGATAGGTTATAGGTTGAACAAACCTTCACAAAAGAACATGTCCCACACACGAAGTACAGTAGCAAAAGGAAGGTTCCTGTTTTTAATGCAAAATGAAAACATAGACTCGATTTATATGTCCAAGTACAGCCCCAATGCTTGTTCAGTAACAATAATATAATACTAACTGTGAATTTCAGCAGTTGCTCAATTGTCTTTGGGATGTTTAAGTGCAGGTATATACAGGCTATTAAACATATTGAAAGAAGCTTCATGCACACAAAATGAAAAGATGGAAGATGACCACAGTAAAATGGGGGAATGAAACTGTACAAATCTGCGACAACATCACCTACATAATGGGCCTTCATATAACGCACTATTACATCTCACAAACTGATGTATGAAGGATGCATCGACACAAACTTGGCCAGAAAATGCAATAAATGTTAATGAAAATTTAATTATTCTTAAAAAACTCATTAATAACACATGAAGGAAATACGAAAAAAATTAATTTTTAATGAGTGTCTTTATATCTGATAAAGACACGGCTAAATTTTACATCCGATTTTCTAGGGCAAAATAACCCAGAATCTAAATTTCAGTGTAAGAATAGATAGATGTACAGAAAAGCTTTTTAAGCTGTTCAATAAATTTGCAATTCATGTTTTATCAAGTCCTAAAACACTCGGCTGTGCCTCTTGTTTTAAACTTGATAAAACACTCCTGCTCATTTGTTAAACATTACATCAAGACCTTCACTCACCATAGTAATAATTGTATAATATTATTATTATACCCAATAAATTAAGGTGATTTATGATACTCACAACATGGCATTTCCCCAGATGGGGATGTGTATGTGATTCAACTTATTAATAAAATTATCACAATGATGAACTAGAACCAAATTATACAAATTCAGTATTTTCCGGTCCATACATCTAACATAGTCAATGAACATATGGGTACATGAAACTATAATTAATACTGAAAATTTGATCCAGTTTATGTTAAATTTAGTTTGTTCCTTGAGTTAAGCCATTTAAGCCACATCCTGCAGTATTCAAAGATGTAGTTAAGCTGAGATTTAAATAAATAAAAATCCTTTTGTAACAATACCAACCTGGCCACCAGGCACATAAACCATTCAGTCATGTACATCAAAGGGTCTATGTGATGGGTTTTCTGAAAAGAAAGAGAACAAAGACTTTTTAGTGAAGGAAGTTGACATTTTATGTGGTTGTCTTGTTGCTGGACAGCTCTTGTTTGTCGCACCACAAACGAGCCATTTATGCAATAATGACACTACAAATTTTGTAGTGTCTTTATTGCCTTGTTTGTTAGATTGAAACATGAACATAAAGAGGAGACCAGAAGCAAATGAATAGGACTTGCTCATGAATAAATAAGTTACTTAGATATGCCAATGCAATCAAACATGAAGTGACTGTACTAACACAATATTCACCATGTGTTTTGCTACGTGAGGTAGAGTTTTCTCCAGCAAGCCTCCAAATATGGCTCCATCAAGCTTAACAGCTTCCTGGTACATAAATAAACACATATAACTACCATCAAAATTTGAGCAAACAGCATTGCAACTGGATCTGTGATGTTACATTCTTGTTCTTGTAGTTTACTATAGTCCACAGTGAGAAAAAATTCCAAACAACATGGTTTCTTTTCTTATGCAACCCATATAAGGGCCATTAATGCCTAATAAACTACTGGACCTAGTGAAACCCACAATATACTTTAACTTACTAGTTTGGGACCATAGTACTCAGGAATGTACCTTTCACAGATCATCACCAAACACCAGAATGCTTCCTGCAAAAAAAAGACAATTTTCAATAACAAGTAGAATGGTAACATATGATCATCTGATTGAGGTTTGTCCTGAGGGGTGTACATGCATTATTGGTGACTATATTAAATAATGAAATTGGTACAAATTGAGAAGAAATAATCATCAGAGTCAAGTAGTACTAATTTTCATGAGTATTAATTCTTGCGATTTGAAAAAAAAAAGAGAAATTTAATACCTGCGAACAAAAGATTGCGCGAAATTTACACGTGAAATTTAATACCATTTTAGAAAACAAAACATTAAGAATTTTAAAAATGTTCTGAGTCCGGGCGTTTTAAGCACCGAACTGTTTTGAGTATGATATACATTGGGTAGACTGCATACACAGCAAGCTGTTATGTGTTGTTTTGTTCATAAGGTTCTATTTAGGGCAGCTGTAGGTCTACAATTTTGCTTTAAATATATATGCATGTTTTATTGATTTGTCACAGGTGCCCTCTGCTCAGAGTTTACGCAATCATGAAAATTAATACTCAAGAAATTCGGCTCCCGAATATTCGTGAAATTATAAAGTTTGCATGAAAATTAGTAAGAATAAGGTTGATGGCATCTGTATGTCATTGGTCTAAGTGTCCACTTAAGCTCTGTATTCTGTATCATCATCGTCAGTAGATGGTATTTTAAAAGTCCAATATATGGTTATTGCCTTGATCAATGGTCAACAAAGTTATGGTGTACCATTGATTATGTGTCTATTGTGCCATGAAGCTTTACTGCCAGCATGAAGACTGCAAACAGGGCTGCAAATAACGGCCGGTCAACGGACAATGTCCGGTCAAAAATAGGTTTTGTCCGGTCAAATCCTTAGACGGCCGGACAGTTTGTCCGGTGACGTTTACGCTGGTAAGGAAAAAATTTAGAGTTTCAAGTTTTAAATATTTAAAGTTACAATATTATTGGCGTTTGTGAAAAACGAGGGGGAAAAGACGGATACTTAACTACCAGACCAAGAACTTTTAATAAATGATTCATAGTAGTCAGTGGCTGTCATTGCACATTTTCGCTTTGTTATTCACCAAGTCGTCACCGCAAATTAGCGGGTCTTACAGATGTGTACCGGTCATGGGTGTGAATTGCTTTATTATTAGTCCGTGTGGGTTTTGCCAACATGCTGTAAGAAGGACAACAAAACCTCTCAGTATCAGTACAAGGGTCATGGCACCCTTTGTCTTCAAAATTTAAGTGTGAAAATAACAATAACAAGAAAGCTAGTTTACATTCATTTGTCTACTTTTGTCGACATTTCCGTGTGAATCACTTAAGCTATAAATACCGCGATTAACTAAACATTCTATTTTCCAGGGAAACAAATCTTTTTAGCAGTAAATTCACATATCATTATGACAACATGTAAACTTTACCTGGCCTATATATGCGATTCATCTCAAACGATTGAGCGCAGACTTCATTGTGTTACATGTCACGCATGATGCGTGGGTCGTTTATATGAAATATTTGTTATTGTTTCGCTTAAAACCAGTCAGAGCAAAGTGCTTTCGTTTCTTTAACTCACAACAAAGGAGCATTGCTTATAATTCCAGTAATGCCACGCGCCGAAATACATGTAGTCATCCATAAAAGTCATAACTCATAGTCTTGTTAAATAATAATATAGATCAAAAAGGCTCAAAGGTTACCAAGAAGCTTTTCAGTGATGGTAATGTACAAATGTAGATAAGAATTGGATTTACGGACGTCATACTTCGCAAGGATTAGGTAATGTTTTCCCCATGGAGTATAGACTTGAAATTGACGAAAAGTAGCAAAATTAGGTTGCCGTTCTAGTATTCTAAATGGAAAAAAGAGAGTTGTCTGTTAGTATCATTTCCCCGGTCCCATTTAGTAACATATCGCAGTGAAACATTTTAAGATTTATCCTTATTCATAAAATTCCGAGCTCAAATTGTGTCAAATCAGTGGACGTGGATTCTACTTGTGTTACTTGTTGTAAATGCACATCAGTTAGCTTGTATTATGATAAAAATCAACTAGATTGCAAGCCTCAGTCAATTTCAACAACTTCATAATTAACCGTTTATAAGACGTAGAACTGAAGCAATAGTAGTACGCACAAATGTGACACTGATTTTGCTGTACCATGCGTTCCACTTTTCCTGCTTTGAGTTCGATGCTCATGTACAATAAATGCTTTGAAAATTTACTTGTTTCATATTTAAACATCATGTGAAGGGGGGAGGGGGCACTTTTATTGCGATAAGACGTAATCGATGTTTGTCCGGCCAAAAATGGGATATGTCCGAGCAAAAATAGGTTTGACCGGACAATTTGACCGGCGCCAGCCGGGAAATTATATGCAGCCCTGACTGCAAAAGTGATTGATGTGTTATGATTTGTCTTGTAGTGAAATCCCATTCAACTGGTGTATCATAAATTGCTGGTAAAATTAAAAGGTTTGTCTCCTCAGAATGTTGGTCTGTCTTGTTGATGTCATCAAAAAGGTGTTTGAACCTAACAGTCTACAAAGTTGCTGACAGTGTTTCATTGGTGCTTAATTGTCATAAGCAAATAAACCTTTAAAAATCATTCAGCAAAAATGAAGGGAAATCAAAATCTCTAACCTCTGCTGTTATCTGCATAAGAAGAACAGCTGCTACTGGAGCCATTGCCTGCGAATCATACCCACAAAATTAACAAGTCGAGCATAGCAGGCTCTGCTTTCAAGCAGTAAGAGAAAAGTCCAACAATACTAAGTGGCCTGAATTCACACTTAAGGACATTCATGCAAAAATTTCCTAACATTAATAACTTTTTCATATACTATTGGTAAAGTTGGATGGAGAGTTAATGATGTCATAAATGTGACAAAAATTAGGGGTCAACAAATTTGTTTCCAAGCTATTAAGGCACAAATGTCTTAAAGTGAAAATGGGCCCTTGTTAGTTGACGTGATTTCCACAGCTGTTACAGTGAAAATAAAATAAAAAAAGCAGTTTTCCTATGAATGTGCACTGAACATATTTGCAGTTGTCTATGGCCACAGAAGACAAAGAGCAAATGGATTGCAAATTAACTTGAAAAAGTTGAAAAGGGTATTAATACAGGCAGTTTGTTTGTTTTTCAGTCTACTAATTGTTTCTTACCTGGCAGTACCCTGTTTGTGGGTCATATACTGAATATGCCTTCAAAATGCTAAATAAATCCCTCTGCCTGAAAGACAACAGAGGCATGCAATGCATCCAGGAACAGAGGACATGTTCAGACACTTTGATATCGGATAAATTTTTGATAAAGTGTGCATTATTCTAGTTCAGTTTTACTAGTTGTTGTTTGGTATTTATAATAGTGTGGGTCCATTTCTGATTTTCATGAAACATATTTATCCAAACAGATTCTTCCCCAAATCAGTTAAAGACTGGAGTCACTTTCCATTGAACAAAAATCACCGGGACAAATTTTCAGAATTTTCACAGGTTGAATGGAACACGACCATGTTCCAGAATTTGAGGTCACATGCATTGACATGCTGGAGGTGCTTCGTCCGCTATAATTGTTTTTTCGCTTGTCCACATGAGCTCACGCTCAGAAAGGAAGACTAAAACTGACATCTATCATGAATGCAACATGAAAATTTTGGTAATTCTGGAAATTCCATCAAAGAGGGTGCACTCAAAACGTATTCCTAAATTTTCAAAAACTTCTCCTGGAAACTTTGCCCATTCCATTCAATTTCGGACTGGAAATCTCGAAAATTTTAGTTGAATGGCAAGTGCCCTGGAACATTACTAGAATTAAGACAGATGGGGCACAGAAGGACTTTAAACAAGCCCTTAGAGCACATCTTTTATTGGTTTAAGTTAAAGTATTGAGTTTCTCTCACACCTGCATACAATAACTTGAGTTTTAATTTCACTATTCATACCCTAGCATTATAGCACTCTTGGACTTATGTGGATGTAGATGTTGCTGGAAAAAATTGACTTAAGGTAAAAAAAAATTAATTCTTATCTGCAACATAGACAACATAGATGTCATCAAAATTCAAAAAATAAAATTTCATGCTGATAATTTGTTTTGCTTCACAAATAAATACAACCCTTTGAAATTTGATAAAACTTGAAGTGGCATGAAGAACGACAATAAATTTGTTATTCTTAAAAATAATTTATGTTGTAAACTGGTACTTTTCAGGGGCCATTCCAAGTCTTGAAATTTTCAGAAAATTATTTAATTTTAATTTGAACTCTAGCATTTTAGAACCTTAGTTTTAACACTAAACACATTCAAATTATTACCCAACTTACCCTTGTCCATCTTTTCCAGAAAACAGTTCATGAAATGGAAATGTTCTGCTCAAGTCCTTCTCAATCACTTTCTCCCATTCTGGCGACTGCTTTTGCAGAAGTTCCTGCAGAAATTAAATACTTTAGACACAAATAACTATAAACCACACTTCCTTGATGAAGCAAACAGTCTCCCAGCTCATGACAGTCTATCAAACTTCAAAACCTAATAATTATTTGCTTTCCTGGGAAAATACCAGCCTGAGAATTCTTTTCACTCTTACAGTCTGAGAACTGGAGTTAAAGATTTTTATATATACAAAATATCACATCAAAAGGATTTAAAGCACCAGTAGAAACCAGTTAGCTACCTTTGAAGAGGGTATTTTGTCTGCAAGATACCACATTAGGTAGCTGGTTTGGTATATAGTTAATTTCATGTACAATACAATTTAAGGGGCTGGGCATTAAGGGGAAGTGTGGGAGGGGGATTGCAGCCCCCCCCCCCCCCAGTCGTCAACAAATTGACTTAATAGGGCAAAACTGGCCAAGCATTCAGGCACTACAAAAACAAAAAGAAAATTTGTACTTCAACGTCTTAACTATCTGTTTCCAGGGATCCATATTCGCAGTCGTCCGGTCGTCCAAGACGACCAAAAAGTCGTACCGACGAGTAAGTTAATTCCAAAACTCATCCTTTTGACGAGTAAAATTCTAACTCTACCATAACATCTTTTCTAAATTTTCATATGATGTTAGCATGTAAAATGCATTCTGATCACTCCTCATCCCTTTGTAACTTCTAGGAAACAATGAATAACGTGCAAATTTCATCTGCAATGAAATCTTAATTTTGAGCGCCATCTTTATTATTGAAGGTTCAATTTTCATGTAGTTAACCGCTGGTATTTATTTCTCTGAAGAACAGCATTGCACAAAACAGCTGACTGGATCATGTCTACACAGAAAATGCTGTTTGACATTTTTCAGCCTTCAACAACGAAACCAAGTCAAACTTCATCGACAGGACAGAAAAGAAAATCTGATGCGGATCCTCGGGAGATTTCGGGACCCATAAAACAGGTCTTTTATTCCAAATGGCTCGAAGAATTTCTATGGTTAGTGTATGTTTCAACCGAAAACCACATGAAATCCAAAACATGTCTCGATCTTCTAACAATTCCAATCATTTCTGTACCTTGTGAAAGGGAGTTTTCTGCACAACACAGAATTCGTGGAACTCTAAGAAATAAAATGAGCCCAGGTGCAGTAGAATGTAGCTGCATATTGTACATGCATATAAAGTCGCTTTAGATGAAGCAAGTGTTTGTGATAGGGCACTGGAGAAGTTCCAAGACATGGAGAGAAGAAAAAAGTAGCAAACTATAGTTTACTCCACAAGTTTGCTGTTTACTTGTACATGGAGAGCTCTGTTTATTATAGCAAAGGACACAGAACAAACTTTCCAAAAATAAAGCTAAATTTATTACCTTGTTTTCCGGCTTTGGCCCTGTGTATACTACACGCACACAGACACACACAAACTTAAGTAGTGTGGGGACACTTAAAAAGCAAAAGGGACCCTTAGTTTCCTGGAAGTGGAGGTCCCAAGGACCCCTAACTTCTAAAACGAGTAGGAACTCTGGGTTCGTATCATTTGATAGGCATTTTCAAACATGCGTTTCTTTCGTTTCAAGCGTTTCTCATCGTGCGTCTCTATCGTTCCAATCGTTTGGTACTGTTTGTTTCAACCGTTTCGAAGGTTTCAGTCAATGTTTATGCTGAACCTCGCACCGAAAACTAATAGCCATCGAGGATAATCTTCGCGTCCCAGCTCCAAAATAGAAAGAACCACTTTCAACATGAAATAAAACATAATTCAGATACTCTGATAACACAGGGCACAAGAATTGAAGTGCTAACTTTCGAAGTTAAGCTTAGATAATTTTCAAGACGCTGGGAATTCATATTTTCATTCTTAGTGAAAGTTGATCAGCGAAGAAATCTGCTGCCATGGACGTGATGAATGTTGTTGACTCTTTTGTGTCATAGCGATTGTAATGTTTGGCAAAGCATTCAATCTGTATTTCTTTTACTTGACTTACCTGTTATTAAACTTATAACATTATTTTGATCGACTGCCTCGTTCAAAGACAAAATAAGAAATTTGTGTGACCGTGTCCTTTGGGATTTAACAATGTAATTTCCTTGGCGCCGTTCCGACATGACAGAAAATGCATGTACATTCAAAAGAAGAAGCGCTGGTTTGCGATGACATGCAGGGTATATTTTCCACAGAAGCGAAATTTATGAATGGAACTATATGTTGTATTGTGAAAAAATTCAAGGTTTTGAGTTTTGGAACTGTTTGAAAAGAGGTATAATCGAAAGAGCTAAATTAACTCCAGTTCGCGGGATAATTTCCCGCAAATTATCACAACAACAAAAAAGGAATTTGCACAAATGCAACAAAGCCAAATTTATCATTTTGTACAATTATTTTTAGACTTTGATCGATAAAGTTAGACAGGAACCTCTCATACAACTGAAGTAATTCGACTGGTTGTGAATTAAATTTATCTATATACTGTACTACGGCGAATGATTTAGGATGCTGGTGTAGACGAAACCGACAACGAATGATTAAAAAGTTCCAAACACTTGAAAAGATTTAAACACAGCTAAGAATATGAAACGCTTGTATACAGGTTCATGCATATAAAATTTAGTTTTAGTTTTTGTTCTTGAAGTTTCCAGATAGTTTATATGTTTCTTGCTTTGGGCTGTTTTCTAGTGTCACATCTAATTTGTTACGCGCGTGGTAACCAACACCATGCGCAAGGCCTTATCACAACCACTTTTATATTCAAGGTCGCATTCACGTTCTTTACAATAATAAATTGTTACTAAGGTAAGTAATCATGCATTTGATTGGAAGAGAACTTGAGGAAGCAGAACGTTTTACAATACAAGTTTTGGAAGATACAGCATATATTTTATTATCTTATTTTGAGAGTTGGTCTTGTCCTGTCGCATTTAAGTTGACAAAGAGGCAGGCCCCTCCTCACCTCTCTTTAAAAGGTCCTTGATGAAATAGTTCAGTTTTATAATTTCAACTAAACATTACCTGATATGATATATAATTTGACAAACAGTCTTAACATTGTTAATAAAAATAAGTTTGAACCTCATCATTTTCTTAAACTAATTTTAAAAAAGTGTTCGTACAGTTATTAATAGAAACAATGATATTGCCAGTAGAGTGGAATGTTAAGTCATTCATGACAGCTCTAATATTTTTTGAATTAACAGAGAAGCAGCCAGTAGTTTTGGGAACAAAACAAAAAATAGGTACCCAGGGGAGATGGCTGGGAAATTCATTAGGAATGTGGGAATGGGAATGTGGTTCATGGCATTTTCAAAATACTTCAAATAGGCCATGCATTTCACTTGGGGGAGGAGGGGTCTCATTTTTTCTAAAAATAAATGGAGAATTTGAGCATTACATGCATGTTTAGTATGTGCCCAACGTGGGTGCAATTTGGGGATACAATTTTGAAGAACAACGTGCAAAATCCTACCATCTTGTGCTGAAACGTGAGGCTGGACTTAGGAAACTGAGACCACACCATAAAAATGAAAAATATTTATTTCAAACCTGAGACAAGAAGGTCAAGTTGCAAATACACGTTACATTTTACTGGTGACATAACCAAGTTTTTATCATAACCGCAACAAGTTAAAAAAACGTTCAAAAATATAAACTGATCAATGTTGACTTTGGTATGATTTTAATATCTTTATTACACGCATTTTGAAATCACTGGTGAACCTTGCAATCTGATTGGCTCTCAACAGTGCAATTTATTCCCAAATTGCACCATTTTTTACTCTAAATCGCATCCTTTCTGTAACCCATCAAAATGAAAATGAAATAATAATACTAACCTATCAAATTTTTTCATGGATAAACAAATATTAATATTGACAAATAAACTGTGTGATTTCAAAAAGGGTGTAATAAAGTGGTAATTGAACTTTGTGTCATGCAATTTTGGTCTGAAATCATACTTGTGATTTCAAATTGAACTCGTGCTGCACACTCGTTCGATTTTGAAAACACATGTATGATATCAGACCAAATTGCACTCCACTCAGTTCAATTACCATTATTAATTCATACCAAGAAACGAATAACCAAACAAGAATTAACAATTTAGTACTGCTAGTTATCTCACATGAAACTAGTTATTGTGCACTTGCACGAACAAAAATATAGAAAAGTCTTCAGGCGTACATAGCAATGAAAACTCAGTCTGTCTAAGTCAGCAAAAAATGCACAATTCTTGCAGTTTTATCTACAAACATCTGTGGAACTGAGTGTAAACATGTTTACGTTCGCGTGAACATTCGATTTGTCTTCGACAGAGTGATAAATGTCATCCTCAAAAGAGGGTTTATTGTCCTCAAAGGAGGGTTTTTTGGCCTCAGACGAGGGCTTTTTGTTCTCAAAAGAGGAATCATACTAATCTTACACGCACATGCAGTCCGCTTGAATTGATCACAACTACTTCGACAACTGAACGCCTTTTAGCTTATAGTTGTTCGAAACCATAGTTATAGCAGGTGTTAAAACCAAATCTAGAATAATTCAACGTAAAACGTACTGGCATCTTCGTGTCTTCAGCGATTCCCATGTGGCATTTTTGGGTGCAACTTGTCCACGAACAATTTTCATTAGATACAATGTTTTCAAGTTTTCGGATCGATCGGGAAATATTGCAGCAGCATTCGTCGATACTCCGACGTGCCTGTCTTGTTGTCTGTTTGCGTATCCACGTTTTCGACTCGATTGAAGAAAATCGAGTCGATACTCCAACGCAATTGTGGACAGTGAACAGCTCTGAGTAGATAGAGTCTAGAGCGCATGCGCACTAGACTCAAAAACCAAGCAATTTATCCATGGACCAAACACACAAAAACATGTCCTGTGTAAACTGCATTATTTTGTCATGAGCATCATGAAATGTTTTCACAAATTTTCTTTCTATTTGACAACCTACCAGAATTGTCAGTATTATCATTTATAATAATAATAATAATGATAATAATAATAATAATAATAATAATAATAATAATAATAATCACTTTATCAAAATCATTCTAGCCGAACACAGATGCTCTACTAACTGAGGAGACTAAATCAAATCAACGCTGAATCAAATCAAATGAAATGTTGGTTTTGGCAAGAGGGGAAAACCAGAGTACCAAGAGAAAAACCTCTCTGAGCAGAATAGAGAACCAACAAACTCAGTCCACTTATGACGCCAAGTCATACTTTACTGCTGAAGACTAATTTGTCATGTACGAGATGAAAGAATTTTTCCATTTTCCTTTTCTAAATTGCTGTTGCTTTGTACATGACTGCATTGTTGGTCCTGTACTGGATTTAATACTACGTACATGTGATTGTAAATGAATGCTGTTCATTATAGGATGACGGGATTCTGCCCAACCGTGAGAGATTAATCAGTACCCTACTGATAGCACTCAAGGACATTGTCAGTGTGAATATTACAAAGACTGAGGAACCTGATTCTGCTGCTGGTAAGACTGCATGTAGCTTGAAAGTTGTCATGCATGTCAGGACTTCAGAGTCACTCTTGATATGTCTGGTTATTTGAAACCTCGCGTAAAATTTTCCCCCAAATAAACAAGGAAAAATGATTTTCATCATGTTAACACTCAGGGTTGCCATGGTGAGGGAAAATCGGGGAGAAACATTTTTTCCCTCAAGGTCAGTGGAATGTCACGGGAATTGTATTTCAAGTCGGGGGAATTCAAAATTGTACCTAAAAGTCATTTTAAAAATCAGCCATCAGGTTTGGGAAGGAGATTTCTTTTTACTAAAGGTAATGCAGTTTGAAAAAATTCCTGCAATGGAATTGATCTCCTTGGCTTCATTGCTGGCTGTGTTGCCCAATGTTTTGTCGTGGATGGTTAGAGAAAATAATTTATTTTTTATTGGTTTATGGTCTGTGAATAATCAGGGAATATTTTCTATCCCAGTGATCATGAACACTTGGCCACCCTGATTTTGTCTTGCCTTGAGATTTGGTGTTTAAGAGAGTGATCACTTGAAGGGCTTTGTGCTATAGGGGCATGTTTCTCATTTTTTTGTCCACAAACTTTATATATATTAAGTACCATAACAACTGTGATGTGGTACACGTATGCTATGCTGAATGTTAATTCATACTGATCATACTTTTTCCTCATGAAGACAGTGAAGCATTTTGCTACTGCAGACAGCCACGTAAAAAATAGTGGCTTGAAATTGTTAAAAATTCAGCCTGTGAACAAAACTCAATAAAGGTTCAAAGTTTAGCGCATAAAACCATGCTGCAAGCAAGGTGGTTTCAAGTTTTGTGCGTTTGTTTATGATTTCTTTGCCAGAAAAATGATAGATGCCCTTTCTGCCCAAAGTTGTTGAAATTGAATTTAATTATATTTGCGTGTCATATGCAGTGTAGTCTCCTTCTTTTGCCATACAGTTTTGTCCTTTAATTGATTATTGATACCCTGCTGATACAACTCAAATTCAGAAGTCAACTTATGTACTGTAGAAGGCCTTCTTATACCATTAATATCTCTTACTTGTTCAGGGTGTTTCAAAAGGTAATAGGTTTTGGAAACCTTGCCTCCAACACAAATTGCTCTTCTTCCCAGGTAGTCCCTGCAGCTTCCCCCTATCTGTGCAAGCTCTCTTGTGCACTTGCAATCTCTCTGTCATTTGCAAAAACCCAGAACCCAGAACGGGCTACAGAAAATTACTTGTTGGCCCATCCAGACCAGTTTTTGCTAACACTTGTCAACATGCTCTGTTTATCCAACTCTTTTTAATACAGTGTGAATGATTCATATGAAATAAATCATACATGAACTGCAGAAATGAAATCAAAGGAAGAATGATCCTCGCAGTTGTGAACGCAATTTATGCAATTGTGAAAAGAAGACCTTCTCCCAACGTCAGTAGCTTCCTATCTCAGTTGGTTAGAGCATTGCACCTGTGTCGTGAGGCCATGGGTTCAAACCCTGTTGAAGTCCTGAAATTTTTTTTTTCAGGCTTTTTAGGCAATTGCATAAATTGTGTTCACAGCTGTGAAGATCATTCTTCATTTGACCTTTTTAATACAATTTGAAAATTTAAAGATTTGTATGAAAAACCACTGGAGCATGACAGGTTGGTAAGCCTTGTAATTTCCATACAAATCCTTCTAACTACCAATGGCCATAGGCATCCCCTTATTTGATATTCGCTGTATAAGCCTGAAGTTTTCCTTGTTATGGTTTTTCTGTTCCTTTTAAAATTATCTCTCTAAAGGCCATGTGCACGAAGTTGGTGTACATTTGTGTCACAAAAACAGTCTCACACTACTTTTTATCGCTTTAATCAGAAACTAAAAAACAAGTTGTCTTGTAACTTTGCAGAGTAAAACTGCAGCGTATGTGCACTGGAAGTGATGGATATTTAATGCAGATTAATTTCATATGAAAGAGACAGAACATAATTGTGACCCTATTTGGGAAAACCAGGCTTAACGAAAACTCTGTTGAACCGTTTTTCCATTTCAACGCATTTTGGAAACGTTCGAATGCATTACAGATCATTTTCAATGCATTTGAAAACATTGACAACGTTTCCGAACGAAAACTAAATGCATTGAAGATCATTTTGAATTCGTTTTGAATCATTTGCAACGCGTTTTAAGACGTTCACAATGCATTTCAGTGAAGCAGTATCGCATTGAAAAACAATCACAAAACAATTGCCATCAGAACTAGTTCTGAAAAATTAATTAGTGCAGACAACCCAACGGAACACAAGAAGCTTGAAAATGTCGGCGAAATGAACATGCGCTGTGTCCTCATTGAGCAGCAATGCTCTGAAAATAAAATTATTGAGCTTTTAATTAGAAATCTACTTCATATTTTACAACTTCTAAATTTCCAAGATGCAGAGGCAGCTAATTTAGTTTTCACCGTGCAAAGTTTAAAGGTCAACCCACCTTAAGTTGACCTTTCGTGTCCTTGGTTTTTTCCCCGTTAACTCAAAGACCACTTATGAGCAGCTAACGAATGACATGCAGACATTTAAAGCATTGTCATGAACAAACTTTTGCGGTCCTTCTTTCCTTTGGCATTGTTCCCACGTATTAAATAAAAATCTATCATACCTTACTCTCAAACTGATATTTTGTTTGTATTTAGCTGGTCCTGTGAGTGCAGATATTCTGTGAGCAGATGCCAAAAATTTGCATACAGACGAAACAAAATGTCCTCTTATTTGCATATGGTAACGAAACGCACATTATGTGAGCCAAAGTTTGTTCAAAATTATTTTGCTCGAAGTACAGCAGCTCAGGACGAAGACAAAATAAGTGAGGTATATTTTGCAGAGGCTGTCGAAGATTCAAAATCTTTTAAAGCTGAAAATTGTCAGAGGCACATTTCACAGGAGATGATTATCTTTACTTCTCACCGCGTTATGCTTGATTGAACATGACACCATGATAATTTGTTGACCTTTATTTAGCAGTCGGATACGTGAAAACATCAAGTGTCAGCGAATGAAAGTGAAAATTTTTACACAGCAACCACGAAGAGTCTTTGCGCATGTGAGAATTCCTATAACGGGTGTCTAAATCATTCTCTCTTGCCGTCTCAATGCTCGGGAATACGCTAATCTTATCAGATAAAACAATTTTCGATTGCCTTTTTTAATTAACAAATTAGTGATCCCGGTACACGAAACACAAGCTTAACCAAAGTCAGAACAACCTAATAGTGACCGAAAGCTTTTGGTTGGCTAAACGATCAAACATTTGTTCGTAACGCGAAATGCTGGTTGAAAATATTTTGACCTAGATAAATGCAACGTTGAGAGAGGCGGCTAAATGGTCAAAGATACTCTTCCAAAACGATGTTGGATAAAAATATTGGATCGTTTGGCCGAATCGTTGTGTTGACCGAATGCAGAGTTTATATTACTTGTCACTCCAAAGGTGAATTGAATTATTTTCATTATTCTTAAAAATTTTCTAAACAAGCTTTGTGGAGCGTTTCCAGTGCATTGCTAATACATTGGAAATCATTTCAAGATCATTCTTGAACATTTAAGAACATTGGCGGTGTTTCATGAATGAATTGGGGAACATTGGAAATGGGTTGTGAATCGTTGTCTAGCGTTGTAATGCATTCTAAATGCATTTAAAATTCGTTGAAATGCATTTCAACGCGGTTTTCGTTAAGTTGGTTTTCCCAAATAGGGTCACAATTTTCAAAACGCATCACCCAAAAAAGTGATGTATTCGCTGTTTTTTCCCTCCAATACGCATGAGTGTTTCTTCATTCTTAAAAATTAATGAAATCTAATTTCCTGATAAAAGTTGAAAACAGTATGCACATAAAATTCACTTTAAAGTGGTGTAAGTTAATCCTACTTTTGTTTTCCCTGGAAGAAAATATCACTAAAAAACTAGCATGAGACACTAGTTTTCTTAACTACAAATGTCATCTTATTGCACCTATGTTTACAGTCGTTGAGTTGTTTTTGTCCTTTTTGCCTTCGTGGTTTTGCCAATCACGCATTTCACGCCTCCTGCACATTTTGCCAATCGTGCCTATCACGCCAAACTGATCAGTTTGCATTTTTGGCCTGTTTCTAAATCGCTTTAACAGCGCAGTTTAAAAGTCTGGCGGGCTTGCCAGTGCCTCACTTTTGTTTTTCGCCGTTTTTGTTTCACTCTTATCCGGCAGCAAACATCGAACGGAGTATCTTATTTAGTTCCATTTACAGTTCTCGATAAATAAGCAATAGGAGAGGGAAAATATCTCTACTTCTTATTTATTATTATTCCGATTTTGTTTCGTACGGCACAACAACCGGGACATATTAAACGGGACATTTAAAGAGTGAGCTGCAGAAATGCACTATCAATAAACAATTAGCGCTGCTGCAGGGTTAGGACAGAGGAAAAGCGTTCACCACAGGTTTTATTGCCAAAACCTCGACCAGTAGCACTTATTTAAAAGTTTAAACAAAGTATTGTTACACGGTAGACGTTCAAACGTGTCTTTGGATGTCCTGCAAACCGTTATTTACACCAACAGCACAGCGCTCGGTAATAAGAGAAGACAATGAAATACACAGCAAGAATCTGAGATGTTTATTCCATGTTTCATGGTATAATTTTATAGCGTTTTAAGAACAAATATGAACAGCATTAATAGAAACACTTATAAAAAGGGCAGTGAACGTTAAATTTGAGAGACTGGCAATTTTTTGGCTACTTTTGACCGTGACACTAAAACACCTCGTGAAGAGATGGCGACAGCTGCGAGACGCGTGCAGCGATGCGAAACGGCTAAATGTCTGTCGTTATCGACTAAAAGTTTGCGACCATTCGGGGTTCCTTACTTATGAATCAAGGTGAAGCAACAGGAACTAGATCCGCACAGTTATGGTAAGGATTTTCATGCCTTTTAAAGGGATAAAAAGCAAGAAACACTTGATTGATTGTGATTTATTTATTATACACACTCGTATCAATTGCAAATTTGACCTGAATAATTGATTCACTGCTTTGTAAACTTGAGTTTACATTGTGCCTAGATGCGATTGATAAAGGCACGAAAGGCAAAACAGGAAAAAAGCAAAAAAGGAAAACAGGAAAGAAGCAAAAAAGGCGAAAAGCGTGTTAAATGCAAAGGCAAAATTGGCAAAACAGCAAACAGAAGGCGCGATGGGCTCATTTGTTACGCGGCATTCCAGATTGTACGTCGGGAGCAGTTAGTATTATTCCTGTCTGTGGCTCTTCTGAGACATTTTTAAACCAAACTTGTACTCTTTAACAAACTACATAAAATTTGCTTTGTCATGGTGTATATATTTAAGAGCAAAAATGAATATTTTGCGAAATACAGCAATTCTAAAACAAATTTTACTTCAAGTTTTTGCTATTTTTGCTTTGTACACCAACTTCGTGCACATGGCCTAAAATGGATTGTATTGGTGCCAGTGAAAAGTTGATCACTACAGGGATGGCGCAGTGGTGAGAGCACTCGCCTTCCACCAATGTGGCCCGGGTTTGATTCCTGGACTCGACGTCATATGTGGGTTGAGTTTGTTGTTGGTTCTCTTCTCTGCTCCAAGAGGTTTTTTTCTGGGTTCTCCGGTTTTCCCCTCTCCTCAAAAACCAACATTTCCAAATTCCATTTTCACCTGCTTGTAAAGTGCATTTGATCACATACACATGGAAAATGCGCTATATAAGTTCTAAATTATTATTATCATTATTATTATTATTATTATTATTATTATTATTACTAACTGTTGCAAAATGTCTATTGTTGTACATGTACATCACTATTTGTTTTTTGTACATGGCATTGGGCTCGTCAAAATTTGACATGTGTCACAAAAATATGTGGTGGCACTATATGAAAAAAACATCTGTTGTTGTACATAATGGTATACAGTTATTACTTTTTTCCTTGAGGGACTCTATAATCATGATACGGGGAATGATTTGTGGTGGTGTTGACTCTCCTGATAATTTTACAGATGAGGCCATCACTGCGTCCAAACACACCAATGGTCAAACGGTAGAGCGGACACTCGAGGTACTTATCCTTATCCCTTACTATTTATTCCTGTAATGATTGTATAGGCGACAATTTACCCAGCATGGCCTTCAGCTTGAACATGGAACTACTGTTCTGCACAGCTGGCACAGTAATAGAATGACAAGCCAAGTCAACTTGTCAAAGTGACAGTATTGCCATTTAGATGAGGAAGACTTTGAAAAAGCCACGTTTAGATGCAAAGATGCTTTAATCGAGGTCAACAGCGCCAAGGTACAACTCAATACAGACAAGATGAGTGAGCCAGACCATCCAGTCAGTACATGTATTTGAGTCTGTGGTTAAGCGTACATTCTTTTATTGATTAAGTTGGCAATAAAACAGAGCATGATTTGGAATACATGTTGATAAGAAACAAAGTTATGCAACATTTTGCAGACTTGGGAAATCCTGTTGCTGGATTTACCAGTTGGTAAATCTTCTCAATTATTTAAATGTTATTTGTTATTGCAACTTTGCAGAAGTGGATCCCTCAGGAAGGAGAACCCCATTTGGGCAGAGGCTTGGAGGATAATGCTAAAGTGGTAAATGTTTTTTCAGTAGTTGATATTAAAAATGTTACAGTGTAAGTCAAACAGTAGGGCTGTTTATAAGAGAGAAAATAAGCCAAGGCTTACTCTGGCCGTGGCTTATATAGGATGTGAATACCCCGTATAAATGGTACAAAATCTGCATTCAAGGCCTTCTCAAGCTGCAGCTTATCCTGGCCTAGGAGTTTTTACTTGTATAAATAGTTCCTTTCATGTATTATGTCAGCCGCAGCCAGAGTAAGCTGCGGTATATTTCCTCTCGTATAAACGGCCATATTGATAATGACCAGTAAGTTTGTTGATGTTTTAAGTCGAAATCCACTTAGTAGCAAGATCTGTTGTATGGTTCACTTGGGTTTGTAACATAGCTGGTTCAGTATGCACTGTTATTGAAACCAGCTTCAGTCTATCAACTGAAGGAGTTTTTGTTTCAATTAAAATAAAATATGACTGGTTAGTAAAACAAAACAAAAATGCTTTTTTGAAAATTGATACCCAAATAATTTCAAAAGGTGGAGAAGACAGGCATATCAAACTGCCAAAAATCTTTAAATTTATATGTACATAGCTGACTGCTGTTTGCCTTCTATTTTGGTTTTGTTTTTTGTGAACAATCAGCTGGTGGATGGTACCTGTTGATTTGACCATGCATGGTTGATTTTACCAGACATTTGTTAACTTAGATCATTGATCATGTTTAAAACATTCAAGATGGCCATTGTATAGAGCGGTGCTATTTCTTTTTATATTTTGAGCTCAGGTACATCAGTTAGTGCGGCAACGTTTTTAAAAACCTTTTCAACACACTGGCTAATGGGTTTTTTTGGTTCACCTTTATAATATCACTGATTTAAAAGTATCATTTTGACTTGAGAGGATAACATTGTCGAAATACTGGAGTATATTTGTGGAATGAATACATATATCATTGTAAACTACACTGTTCCAGGTGGATAGAGATTGGTAGAAAGCCATCATTCTCTGTTTAAGTGACTGTGTGAAAAATTATTGGAGTCAATGAACTCTTCATTTAGTGGGATGTACTAAGTGTCATGGCTGTGAGCTGTTTTTTCATGGGCCAAAAACTAAGTCAGTTTGCAAGCAGTGATGTAGAAGTTGAAGTAGACATTCAGGTATTGATTGCCTTGATACGCATTGCATTGTCTGTGGCTTGAAAGTGAACTACCACGGTTGGATGACTGTACTGTAATTCTGAATTCAAACTGTAACAAGATTGTCTACTTGATTTCAGAATGGATGGTCAGCTGATGAAATGTTCAAAACTAATGAAGAAAAGTTTGGAGTGAAATCCACCTACAATGATGACTTGCGGGAGTACACGTAAGACAATACTCAACGATTTATTTTTGCCGTCTGTGTTATCTAGCATATTCAGTCTCGGTCGGTTCTGACAGGGAAGTTTGAGTTTGGTGTTATCCTTTAAGAAATCTTGGGAAACAGTTAATTAAGTTTTGCATTCTGTGCAAGACTTTGTTGCTGGAAAAGAAAATTGTGCCCAGTTTTGTCAATGATGTCATTTTCCTTGACTGTGTAAAATTGCTACAATAATGCAGATTGTTATATACCTAGACTTTCACTCAACAAAACAAGCATTGTGATTGGTTGATTATTGGTCACATGTCCCTGATCAAAAGAAAATAAAAATAATGACTTAATTATCCTCTCCCCGTCGGAGCATTTCAGGGATAATGATATGCATACAAACTATGTGAGAAACAAATAATTCAATAAACAGAACATCATAAGAATTCCAACTGGCCGGAGGCAAACCAGTTGGCTATTTACAAGGATGACTGAGGAGTTGAACTAGGGACTACCCAGAACAAGACCAGCTAGTGACCAGAGCAGGATTTGAACCCGGGACAACGGCATTGAAATCCAGCACCCTAACCGCTCGGCCATCCTGCCTCCTGACCAGGATACAATTCCACAGTTGTTGCCCTTGCCGGACTTGATCAATGCATGACTAAAAAGTGGTGTGATCTTCAGCACGGTCTCAAGCCAGCTTCTTGAAACATTTGTAAATTATTCATTCAGCAGGCTTGTGAAGAAAGAAGTTGTATTCTTGTAATATAGTGCCATATTTGTTTGTTTGTTTTGCTGTGATTGTTGAAGCGAAAGTCTAGGTATATACTGTAACAAAGCACTTACTGTATGGTCCCTCAGGAAACTAGTTAGTTTTGTTTTCCCCCGAGTTCTCAGGACTCTCAAGAAAACAAAGCTAACTGTTTCCCTTGGGACCATATATTAAGTGTAAAACGAAAGATTCAGATTTGACACCAGTCCTTTTCCTCCTTTTATCCAGAACTCCACTCCCAAAAGACAGCACCCCTGAAATGGAACTCAGATTGAGCAGGTGACATGTTCAGGAGTTTTGTTAGGAGTCTTGTTTTGAAGTTGGATCTGTTTACATTTATCAAACAAAATATGAAACAAGGAAAAACTGAACAATGTATTGCAGGGCTGTGTCATGTGACTTTGTCAATCATAAAAAAATGGCTGTGGCACAAAATAGATGTCAAGTGGAAAGAGTGCAATGAAATTATTAAGACTGCCAATTTTGAAGCCACTGACATTTAGGTGAGAGATTATATTGTGATTGCTCAAAAAAAACTACTGAGACTTGTTTGGAAAAAAGCTGCTGGATGGCAAGCTTTGCCATCTGGTATCCATACCACTCCAAAATCTTTCACTCAAATGTCAGTGGGTTCAAAATTGGCCGTCTTACAAATTTCATTGTGCTCTTTCCATTGCTGGCATCTATTAATTTTTTTTTGTACCACAACCATTTTGTTATGATTGACAAGATCATGTGACAGCTTTTTCATATACAGTCCAAGGGTCATGACCAACGACAAGAAGTTGACAGTGGACGGAGTGAGGAAGAAGCATTTGCTGCCGTTATCAGGCCAAAGACTACAGCTGAGGCATCGCTGCCAAGTATGTTTATTCTTTTTTAACTGGAAAAAGTAAACAGAAGTTGGCTTTCTTTTTAGTTTTTGTAGTTTTTTCAAAATGTCTCTAAGGTTCACAAGTCACGTTTACCTTTGTTGTTCGAGATGATTGACTTTTTTCAATGTGAGTGGCCATGCGTTAGCATGGTTATGGTAACAGCTGTTGCTTGGAAACCAAGGATAAAATAAAATTTGATCATAGGTCAAAAACATGTTGTAGTGTCAAGGAAATTGAAACTTGTCTTCTATATAGGAAATTTTGATTTAAACAGGTAAACCTCAAGGCCAAAAAAACTGTTGCAAGGATTTAGAGTTCCCTTTCCTGTTTAGTTAAAGGTCACTGGATAGCAAGTCTCCATTCTATTACATAACCAGTGTTAATTTCTATAAAATGTAACTTTTAAAGAATCACAAGTGTCTTTTTGTTTCGTTGAAACTTGCAGCTAGTTCCTCACCAGTTGCATCAACAGCTGAAAGGCAAGAAGTTGCTGCTGACACAAGTGGTCCTAGCACCATAGTGAGTTATTCCAGTTAATTCTGTTGACTTAACACCTAAATATTTTTAATTGTGTGCTTTAAACTACTGTGTAATGATAGCTTGCATAGAGTACTAAAGTGATGATATCACGAAAACTAAATTAGTGAAATTATGGGATTTGTTCAGATATTCAGAAAGAACATGATAAAAAAGACCTACTTGCCAAAAATCAGCATTTTGTTACAGTTTGAGAGCGAGATATTAGCATGGTTATGCTATGCGCTCACCAAAGAAATATTGCCCTCTACTAAAACATGTGTTATTATAATTCTGCTGTTAAAGAGCATTATCAATGACCAGACTTCAGAACAGTTGTCCCTTAACTAGACTGCAGTGGAGCTGTAGCCTGAAAAGGTAAATTTGGTATGTGATAATCCAAATTTTTTTCATGTTCTGTGAACATTTTTGTCCACATGGAATGCAAAAAACAAAAACTGCAAAGATATAGCTTTCTAGACCAAAATTATTGCAATAATAGAAATAGGATGCAAGTTATAATTTTTTTTTTCGATTTTTAATTTTTAGACAAATGTGATATTTGCGATGACCAGAAATCTTCGAAATCTTGCAAAGGTTTGGGTTGAGATATGCAAAGTCTTCTGAAATTCTCCCTACTTAATCTTCAGCTGACAACAGCACAATCTGAAATTATCATTGTCACTTCATTGAGGATTGGAAACCTTTCTCTTTTAGCAGGCTTATTCGAAGTTTTGTCCTTCGCCGCCATAGAAAAACTCAGGAAAATCACATTGAATATTTGTTTTGATTCCTGTTTTCCCTTTTGACACCAACATGCACCAGCATATGATGCCAATAAGTTTTAAGTTAACATCTGCCCTCTGATTGGTTGGGTTAATTGGGTCATCAAAAGCTGTCAACAGATTGTCAAATTGTGAATTTTGGAGCAGCAGTTGAAACGGCCCCTGATCCAGGCATGTGGTTCTTCTCCTTGCAGCTTTGCTGCTCGTTTTCCCGGCTTTGCCGCTCACTCGTGCACTTCCCAACAACACTGCAAGTTACGCAGGCTACATCTGTTGTGATTGGTCAGATTAATTGATCTGGTTTTGGTTTTAGGACACCCATTTGAAAATAATTCTATTATTGTCTATCAATCTCAGAGAAGATAAAACATACCCTTCACTAAAATGTGATTCCTTTCTTTTTTTAAGCCTGATACCACTAACACAAGTACAACTGTTGCTGCCAGTCCAAGTACTGAAAGCAAAGTCTACACTGAAGCAAAAGCAGCAGCAAGTGAAGGTGTGTCCACAGGAAGTTCTACTAAGAGCCCTGCAGACAGTGAGGCTCCTAAATCTCAACAACAAGAAGTTGTTGAAGGTAGGTTCTTAAATTTAAAGTTCTAATACTCCTTTTACATCGTGTACTGTAAACTGCCGCTTATAAGCCCCCCACCCCTCCCTCGCCCTCCCTCCCCCTCCCTCCCCTCCCCCACTTATAAACCCTCCCGGTGATAGGCCCATCTATCTGTAAACAAAAAAATACATCCAATTATAAGCCTCCCCAGATATAAGCCCCACTCTAGTAACTGTTCAGTGTTTTGTATCGAAATGAAGTTGATGTAAAGCTAAATTTAAAACCAGTACATGAAAAACCTATTTCCATCAACACTACTATAGCTCGTTTCAAAACGCTTTTTTTTCCCAGATATAAGCCTCTCCGTTTATAGACGCTCCTAAAATCCCTTATGAAATTGTATACGCCCAGGGCTTATAAGTGCAAGTTTACAGTATATGTTCTGGTTCAATTTTATCCCTTTGCTTTTGCATATGGTAATGTATGATCATCAGTTTAAAACAAAGGGAGAAAATTTGAACCAAGAATAAAATTGACCCACGACATATAATTATGTGTATCCCTTATTTAGAATTATTGTCATCTCTCACTTTCAGCCCTGAAGGATTTTCATTCTAATTTTACGGTGAGTAAATTTTGGGTGTTTGTGCCTGGACCTTTTTAGTATTTTATTAATTAGAATCTCCACCAGTCTTAATTTACTCAGTAATCCTTGAGTGAATTCTGCAGTAATGTTCTAATTAACACATCGAATGTGGTTTAGCGTTGTCTATACTCTTATCGACAACGATATTCGTCATCACAGTGGTCAAGAGTATAGACAACGCTAAACCCGTTCGATTTGTTTTTTACCACAATATTAGCGTCAAAGAAAATGTTAATTTCAGAGTGCGAGGGAAAAAAAGGCATTGCGCGACACGTTGACACGAGCAGCGTTTCTAGACTCTTATCGACAACAGTAAATTAGCCAATCAGATTGCGAGATTACTAGCAATTGTGGTAAAAACCAGAATTAATAGTTGTGTCCTGCTACACTGATCCATGTCTCATTGGAACAGTGGTTTTACAGTCCTTTCAGTAACTTTTCAGGTGGGGTGCATAAATCAAACAGTTGCCAACAGCCAAGGCTTTCTGGGGGGGGAGGGGGGTCGCAACAAAGAAGAGAAGTCTGGGGAAACTTGGGGTAATAGAAGATTTGTTTTGGTGGCCAACTTCCATGGCCAAAATAGCCAACAGCTTTATTTTAGTCAGCCGTTTGTGCTTATTGGGAGGGCAGTGGTGGTTAGTTTTCCCTAGTTTGTTGTGGCAGCTTGTACAGCACAATGAACTACACTGACAGAGAAAAGCAGTACTCAGCATTAAAAGATTTTGTCCATAGGCTCTTTGTTTTGGACTCCAGTTACCCATGTTTTTTGTCTTGTTTTGTTTTTTGGTAGTTCATTCATAGCCAGGTAATCAGCCTTTAAAGCTTCAGTTCTTTTCTGTGTAATAGTTAATGGCAAAAAAAAGAAGGTTAAAGACGTTTCAGCTGAGCCTGAGGTTGTAGAAGCAGCTTCCACACCATCTAGTGGTATGTGCAACGTTACCTTCCCTTGTGCTTATCCTTTATTGATTAAATATTCATGTAGGCCTTGGTATGTTCTGCTGAGTATTGTACAGTGTGTTTGATTACATTGTAGTTTGTTTTTAACCTAGAGTCACTGATGGCATGTAGAGTAAAATACTTGCAGGGTGTGGCATGTCACTGTCAAAGCTGAATATTTTTGCCTTGAAATCAAAGTTGCTCCAATTTAGCTCTGTTTTGGCGGAGACTTGTTAGGTGATTAATGTAAAAGTGTTTATGTGTTCTAAATTCCTAAACATTCTTCAAACTTGGTTAAATTATATTTATAAGCATGTACCTGCTTTTAAAATAATCTGATGTGTTATGAACACACACTTTATACTAGTGTTACAAAGGACAGTAAAATCCAGTATGAATCTGTTGATGTGTGTTAAACAGTAAGGGTTACATTTTCCACACAGATGTTATGAAAACTCACTCCTCTTCACTCAGTGCTATTTGTTAATATTATGTATTTCAGAAACACCACCTCCTGAAGCTGTGAAAACTGAAGAAAACAAAAGGCCACAAACTCCAGAAGACAGGTATGTTACCCCTAGTAAGCTGTCTTCCCAGAGTTTCAAGCTCACTCACTCTGATGGTTTAAGCTATAGTGATATACATACACTAATTCATGGACGCTAATTGAAAAGAGCATACATGTCAACAAAAAATTTAAAATTTCAGCCCTGATGCAGCATGAAACTAAAAAAGATTCTATGATGTTTTTACTGTCTCTCAGAGTGTAAACTTTCTATTGCAATTTCTCAAGTTCCCTTTGGTGAAATTTTCTGAAAACCAGCAAGGAAATTATTATTATTATTATTATTATTATTATTATTATAATCATAAAAATTACAATTTCCTCGATTGTGATTGGTTTAAAAAACTCCTATTTTCCACTAATTAACTTGCCAAGTTGTTATCGGACAGTTTGTTATTGGACACTTTGTTATCGGACAGTTAAATAAGCCAATCACATTCAAAGTAGTATTTTAAATCAACCAATCACATTCAAAGTTGTAGTTTAAATCAACCAATCACAACCTTGGTTACAATCACCATACATTTTGATCGTAGTCAATTTCAGAGCGACATTAAACAATTTACGCTTCCTTTGTCAGTCTTTTAATGCAAAATTTTCTTCCCTTTTATAACTTAGCTCTTCTTCTTTTCTCGGAAATTGTAATTTTTTATGATTAACTGGTAATAAGACTTCATGTCGTCCAATTCGGTCTGTAATCATACTCGTGATAAACATATAAGACTCCCGCTGCGCAGTCGTCCGATTTTGTTATCAGTCGTATGATTACAGACCGAATTGGACTCCACTCAGTCCTATTACCATTACTTATTTGGAGAAGAGCATTAATATAACACACACTAGCCCCTAAAGTTTACTTCAATTTTCTTGTCTTTTTTAGCATTTTGTCGAAATCAAAACTAAATCCTACGGCCAAAGAATTCAAACCTTCTCCAAGGACCCAGGTATGTGAAAACAATGAAGCAACAGTAATGTGAAATCTTAGCCTAGACCCCAGGCGTTCTCAGCTCTGTCAAACCTAACTGTCAGCGGTGATGTCACTGAGAGAGACTCGCCGTGAACGCCTAGCAAGTACTGGAAGATCCACCATAAACAACACAGTCTGAAATATGCACAAGATCGTACATTACAATAATGGCATGAGGTTGCTACACAAAGGATGGGTGGCAAGCTCCACATCACACTTGGGCTCCCACTCTGAATCTACAAAAATTATGCTCGCGATAAAAAATGTGCGGTAAAGTATGTGTAACTTTAATATGAACATGACAGAAATTTGAACGGAAAAGCAACGCAAAATAACAGACAAAAAGGTTATTACACAAAGTTAGAACTTACCGTCATTTGTGGACTCTTCCGTTATCCTGGATTGTTGCATTGGCAGGAAGCTAAATCACACGATACGGCGTGAGAACAAGTAAATACCAACCAGGGTTTTTTTTTTAATGAGGGGTATTTTGGCGGTATTTGCTAGGCGTTCTCTCACCCACTCCTTCCTAGACTTCGCACGGAAAAGGGGGGCAAGAGGGAACACCTAGGGACTAGTCTGGTGAAATCTGCACTATTGCATTAAAGTGGCTCTGAATCCTATGTACCAATTTTTTTTAAACTTTGCAGAAAGATTAATCTTTATATGATAGTGATAATGATAATGATATAATGAATATTTACCCAGGATAAACCTTGAGTACAAAGTACAGTTATCAATGGGGTCCTGATTGCAATTCAATGACAAAAATGGGGGTCATCCAGCTAGTTTTTTTGTTACAGGTAAATAAAGCCAAAATTAAGGATGTTTCTAAGTGGCTGTACTGTTGCTATGGTAACCTTATATGCCAGAACAGTAATCACAACTTGTTGAGAAATAATTGGGAAATTTTTTGATACCATGTTCAAGGAAACAAACTTAAAATTGTGGGAGTATCGATCCATCAAAGAGTTGGTGCTTAAGAATAAGGAAACCATTTTGAGCCATGTTAACATGCTTTATTTGGCAGACATTTATTTATTCCCCTTCCTTGTTGTACTAGAAGTAAACGAGTTACAAAACTTCAGTGTTGCCATGGGATAAGTTGTAGGTTTTGCCAGATAAAGTGACATTTGTGCCATTTGTGATAAGATAAATGTTGAAGTAAAAAAACCAAAGTGGAAATTTGGGCTGAACTCTGGGCAAGATGGGGAGGGGGGTGGTAGGGAAAGTTTGAGACACCATTTTAGCGTTATATATGTGAGAGCCTTTGCTGCGTTAGGAATAAGAAAGTAATTTGATTTTTGATTCTTTGAACTATTATTATTATTAACTAACATAACATTAGGGAGCTTAAGAAACGACGGCAACAAAAACGCTATTTCGAAATATAAGTTCTCATTTTTGTAACTCTTTCGCGATTATTCCAAATTGCTGAACTGAAAAAGTGCTGGCGAACTGTCCAGGGACTAAATTGCTATGAATGATGTCAAAGTTAGGAAATAGAAAGAATCACTTGCCGTGATGTGTTCACGTTCTCAAGAAAACATAAAATTTGGTCATTTCATGTTGTTGTTAAGCAGAGGACAGCAAAGAAATGTACCAAAATGCAAAACACATGTGCAGAGCTACTGTTTTTGCTCATAAAGCCTATTGTTTTTTGACTTTCTTGTTGTCGTCGTCCTCATTGCTTAAGCTCCTATTAATGTGGAGCACTCAACAGTGAGGAGATAAATGAATTGAAGGGCTGACAGCATAAACTGCCTATGTGTAATTTTAGGTCGTTTTTCGATTTTCCTCGACAATGAAACAAATTTTTGCATGTGACTTGCAAGCAATTCGATTCAAAAACATTTTCCGGTATTTTTATTCACTGATTTTGTTTCATTTCCGAGCAAAATCGAAAAATGACCTAAAATTACACAAAGGCAGTTTATGCTCTCAGCCCTTCAATTGAAGGTCTAGTTTAATATTCCACGTTAATTTGCTGTATGAATCCTTTGAGTTGTCATTGTAAGAAACAGCAAAAGCCTCTGTATGGCTACTGTTGCCACTGCATGTGTAAGCAGGGGAAAGGAGGCAAACAAAGCAACCTTTGTTATCTGTGTGGACTGATAGCATTTCACTCTTGCATATTGCCTTTCAGAAGCCTGCACCCTCTCCCCAGCCAGCCCAGTATGTCCCAAACCCTTCTGGGTTTGAAACACTTAAGAAACACCAGTATATGTTGGGAGAATAAGAAACTACAGTGGAGTGTTTACAATGCTGTTTTGAGTTCTCCTTAACTGTTCTCAGTATCTCCATTCACTAGTCAGAAATATTGAAATCATGTCTTCAAAAATATCCCATGCTAAAATGAATTAGTGCATTCTTTTTCTGGTAACTAGTTTTCAACCAGGCTGAATGCATGTCAGCCCAAGGGGGGTAAGGTTATTTTCTGGAATCACATGTTTTGTTTTCCTTCTTAAATACTGTTGCACTTTACTGATGAGACTTTCTGTTAGCAGCCAGAAGCCAGTCCTATGGTGGCCGTGAACAGGGAGACTCATCACCATTCATTTCTGCTGCTGTTGCCACAGGAAGCCCAATCATAACCCCTGGGGGCGCATACCCTCAGCAGGTTTACATGCCACCACCACAAGTCGCTTATGTGCAATCACCTGCGGGAATGGTGCCACAGCAGGCGATGCAACAGGTAAGCCAATTTTGTTGTGAAGTGTCCTCTGCTTCCCCATGGGGTCGACCCCTGGGCTAACCAGGCGGATTGTATAATCAGTTAAGCAAACTTGAGGAATTTTTCCCAGGTTGGGGGGTGGGGTCTTGCAAGACAAATTCTCTCTTAGTGAGGTGTCTCTAAGCAGAACCCCCCCCCCCCCTGGCATTCTTTACAAACTTTTGAATTCCCCCACCTCCTGATCTTTGATCATAAAACAAAGTTGAGATTTACCCTTGCCCTTGGGGGAAGAATCCCATCCAACTCCTTGTATTCCCACACATATCTCCCTGGTTGACCGGATGATCAACCCAACAAGGAAGCCAGTGACATGTGTATAAATAAACAGAAAAGCTGATTACAATTCAACCCTATCACCTAAGGAAGACCATAGTTTGGTCAGCAGTGGAAGTGTCACAATCCACACCTGGATCTATAATATGTAAGCCATAATTGCAAGCCATGTCATAATAAAATTACAGTCATGGTGTTAAGACTTATGAAAGTTTAAAATAACTTGAATCTGCTGAGAAAAACGTGCAGATCTTGCACTACATATTAAATAAATAAATGCCAAAAGTGATCAGTTTTAGTGTATGATTCTTAGTCATTGCCGTCATGTCTAATTTGATTTTTCCACAGTATGTTGTGCCTGCTGGACATGCACATCCCAGATTCATCGCTCCGGTTTGTTCTCACTTTAAACTACATTTTATCCATAGTAATGGTATACATATCTAGCTCACTCTTGCAACTAAGCAGTTAGTGTGTGATGATGTCCTTGTGCAGAGTTTTGGTGCTATCCATGTTTGTGAGAATCATCCTGTCAATAATGTTCATTTTTTGTCAACAATATTACGCCATTAGAGCTCAGAAACTAGTTATGTTATTCCCATTTTGAAAAAGTCATTAAACTTTGATGGGTTGCTGTTCCTCTGATTAGTCACATAATATATTGTTGTTGGTGCAGTAGAGGAAATTTCATACTGTCTTGAAGAAAGGTGGATTTACAAATACCTGCACAGCTTTAACCAAGTTAGCGAGATGCCTGACAATGGTTCTTAAAAGGATGCCCAGTGAATATATAAACATCATAACCACTTCTTTAAGTAGATGTTTATCAAAGGTGAAGAGATTAAATTTTGTTTGATTAATTTCCTATCGGTATCATCACCAGCGGGTGGTGCCACTGTTCCCATGTCACAGACATACCAGGATGGATCCCATGTGCCAGTTTATGGTAAGTTTGACCCCCCATACTTGTTTAATCTGTGTGGCAATTTCTTTAGGTTAGTTTCCTTCTTCATTACTCCCATTGAAATCACTGATGATCCTTGTGATCTGATTGGCTCTCAACAGTGCAATTTATTCAAAAATCGCACTAGTTTTTTACTCTAAATCGCATCCTTTTTTAACCAATCAAAATGAAAATTAAATAATACTTAACCAATCAAATAATATTGATAAATAAATTTTAATATTGATTTAAAAAACTGTGATTTCAAAGTGGGTGTAATAAAGTGGTAATTGAACTTTTGGTTTGTAATAATACTTGTGATTTTAAATCAAACTTGCACTGCGCACTTGTTTGATTTTGAAATCAAACTTGATTTCAGACCAAATTGCAATACACAAAATTCAATACCATTGCTTGTAGTTTTCCGAGGAAAGAAATCACCCTGGAAGGTTTTTTGGGGTAAACAGCATTAATACCGACACAGTAAAAAGTACGGAGTATCTGTGCAAGTATTAACACTCTTTATTCCCTTGTTGCTGGTAACATGTCAGCTTTGCCAGGTGCTGCCACACCACCTGGTCAGCCTCAACCCAGTCCATCGCAGCAGGGACAGTTTATTTTTGCAAGCGCTGTTCCACAGATGCCAGGCCAGCCCCAAGCTGCAGGACCTCACCAGGGGCAGGTAACACCTGGCCAACCCCAGTTTACGCCAACAGCACCCCTAATGTACATCCCTAATGCCAATGTTCCTACTTCTGCTACTTCAGCACCTGTCTCCTACATTACAGGTATGCTATTAATTTTGTGTGTTTGCTTATAAGTGATTTGTCATCCAGTTCCAACATTAATATTAAGTTTTTTAAGGCTTGTTTTCAAGATCTTTTGGTAACATTATGTATTTCTTGTTCAACATTACACTTGCAAATTAAGCCAGTTAAACCCAAGCGCACGCATTTTGCTGCAGGCAAAGGATTTATGGATGCTTCTAGATTTCTTGATTTGCAGTATTTACCCCTTATTTTCAACGCGAGACGAGATGAGATGGGGGAGTGAAAATGCTGTCTTTTTTTTTAGGAACGTTTGAACCCTTCTGGTCACAAGTTTTTGTTAAGAGGAAGGGGCTGGTTTCCCATAATGTGGTGGGAAGGCTTTTTCAGGTACTTACCCTTAACGAGTATTGTCTTGTTTCCCTGCTCTAGGTACCTATTCTGGATGACCGGATACAGTAAGCCATAAGCTATGTTTGCCCTGCCAGATTTTTCCATGCTGGTGTTGCTTACACTGTACTTGTTACCTGTCAAGATCCCTGCAACAGGGGGAGGCATGCCAGGCCCTCCTCTGTTGTGTTAGAAATTTTTGCAAAAGCAAATAAAGTATTTTGGTTTAAATTTCGATACATTTTGTCATGTTTATTTCAGTTTTTAACCCCATGGGTGTGCACTTGTTGAGGTTTGGGTATCACTTCAGAGAGACTCAGTTCTTTTCCGACCTAATACCCATGGCCAATGGCCTTTTTTCTCAAAATGAGAGAGCAAACCATATTAGAGGTTGCAGTTTGGGAAGGGGGGGAGATGACATAACTGCCGTATTAGAGACCTTTAGCATCAGGTTTTCATTGGAAACCGGAAACTGCCGTTTGCGGGTAGGGGTTTGCAGTCTCGGGTTTCCAGGGTTTCGAATTTTAACATTTATTTTTTGCTTCGTGCCACCATGTTTTCTCCCGTCAAGTCGAAGTGCGTCTCTTTTATCGCCTAAAAAACATGAACTACTCATTGATTCGTGTTCAAAAATCTGACTAGGACATCGCAGGTGGGTATAAAAACCTATTTCTCGCCTTTAAAGGTGGAACCTAAAATGTGTGGTAGTATCAATTCATCAAAGCAGAAGTGTTGGAAACCGGTATCAGCCACCTTAACATGCATTCATGCGACATTAAAATATTTTATTTTATTTTTTATTTTATTAGTAGTACTTCCACCAGGTGGCTCTTCGCCTACTAATGCCCTAACTACTACTGACTCACTCGTAGAACAACATACACAAACTGATGATGTCTATGATTTTTTTCATGTCTCTCAGAGTGTAAACTTTCTATTACAATTTCTCAAGTTCCCTTTGGTGAATTTTTCGGAAAACCAGCAAGGAAATTATTGTCATTATCATTCTCATTATCATTATTATTTGAGCAAGCAAATTGTGTGGCGCACATTCAAAACTCGATTTCTCTGCATGGGAAAACGATGCCAGCGTATCTTTGATGAACTTAACTAAATGTCAGATAATCCTAGGCATACTACCGCGACCGGAATCTCGCGCAACACAGACTACCGCCTGCAAGCAGACTAAAATGAATGCGGTACTTGAACAAATGTTTATTAACTTCCAGGATTACAGTAATCATCCTTTGCAAAATGTAAAATGCGTTGGTTTACCACGTTTAAAATAGAGTAAACTGTTACGTGGTGTTAAAATATTTAAAAACAAAACAAAACACACATACCCCAAAAAAACAAACGAACAAAAACCGGTCTCATATTCTGCTTTTATGCTTCATTCTTCTGAAAAAAATAAAGTTTGATTTTTTTTTCTAACAAATAAATTTAATGTGATGCCTACAAGCGTTCACGCGGGATGCGTTAGTTGATATTACCGTACGTACAAATGAATGAAATGCAAATGTAATTAAATATAAACAAACAACCAGTATAGTATTACAAACATCGTTCGATAAACTGAGTGAACGTAATCGCTGGTTCGATTCGTGTGATGACTCTGGTACGAACTGCTGCTATGATATTATTCACAGTTCAATAAACAGAACCAAAGGAAAAAATGCGAGCAACAACAGAATATATAAAGCACAATGAAGTGAATATACTGATTCGATTGGTGAACTTGTTGGTTCGATCAGTGACAAATAAGTCTGGTACAGTTAGTAACGGAACAATATATAAAACTAAAGCAAATAAATTAACATGAGCAACTGTGGAATATAAATTTTCATATGTTTTTCAAAATAAAATTTTATCGAGGTGGGCCTACATTTACGATTGAAAAGCAAAGGCGTTTAATTTCTGCCTTGAGAAAACGACGCGAAAGCAATTCAAAGTTGACAGACCGCAAAAAATGCTGCTTCTAAAAATATCTGAATGTAATTACTGTTCATGATCGATTGCGAGTCACTATTTATTCACTCGAACTGACCACGCTTTTCACAAACTAGCTTCGCTGATTAGTTGTTTGGAATTAAACGGCGATTAAGGATATAAAAGCACGGTAAAAATTTACATTCAAACCTGTAAGTTTTGTAAGGTGATTCCCAGAAGCGCTCAAACAGAAAGTCAACAGCCCTTCGGATCGGGATGATTTCCAGATATGCGATTAGGGCACGATGCTTTGGCATCATGAACAAACTGATTTCCACCGTTTTAGAGTGTCTCTTACAACCTATTATTATTATTATTATTATTATTATTATTATTAATTATTATTATTATTATTATTATTATTATTATTATTATTATTTACAGCATTAAAAAACGGTGTTTATAATCTTGTAAATTCACCAGTGATGCATCGGCAGGGAAGCCATTTTGATCTTAAATATAAACTTACCTAAAGGTGACGAAAACCTGACTCTCTAGCACCCCCTAAGAGCGCAGTTGGTGAATTCTGATTGGTTAATCAAGTAAAAAAAAACAGTGCAATTTGTGGCTTCCTCGACCGAAACCATGACGCGTCTGCCACAGGCATCCCGCGTAATAAAACGCATAGTCTAGTGGCTTAACGCAAAATTTGAGACGGATCGTGACATAGCGGACAAAAGTACCAAACTTTGCATGTAGTTTCCTTGGGATATGAGTATTAAATCTGGGATGGGTGCCCAAGAAATAAACTTCTCGTTAAGGTTTAAACTGGGAAATACTTTTCATCCTCACACTGCTGTGCTTGGTAACCAGGCTTTTTGTCTCAAAAATAGTATTTTTGACAGTTTTGAAGTGTAAAATGGCTCAAAATCAATGTAAGGATTTCCCTGAATGATAATTGCTTATTTTCCTTTCATAAAATGTTTCAAAATTGCCTGGTTACCAAGCAATTGGTATCTTTTAATATATTATAAGCCCTTTAGAAAGTTTGTTAGGCAATTAAAATATTATACAATGAACATTAGAATTTCTGTGAAGATTTGATTTCGAAGGTCATCCAAATTATGCTCATTAATGTATAAGTGTATATTACATAAATGCGGGTGGTTACCAAGCTACACTTTTGAGGGGTTGTTTGCAGCACAGGCCAACCAAGCTTATCAATTGTGCACTGAATCAAATGGTACGATCTGTATTTCATCATAATAACAAATATGTTATCGTGAGTAGCAAGACATGGGACAGGTACTTTATTACATAAGGTTTTCGTGACTGACACGTTAACTTCGCGAATGTTGCGATTTTAAAAGATTTGCAAAATTAAAGTGACGCGAACAATAAGAATTGCGAACATAACATGACGCGAAAATAACTGAGGTGACTCACATTATGTCAATAATTAAGAAAGAACGAGTTCATTAGCAATGAAACCTTCAGAAAAGCATTTTTAACTATTCTGAGGCAACGTCTTGATCCTCCTCATCAGTATTATTTTCTTTCTCTGCTGCAGGCAGCATTTCTTTTGAACAGTCCTCAAACCATCCATATGCTGGCTTCTTGTCGTGCTGTTCCACTGGCTGCTTGAACTTCTCAGTGGCTTTTACGGTTGTTAATAAAATGAAGTAGTTTTATTTGATTCAAGGACAAGTTATAAATAGTTATAAATTAAGTCTTACTCAAAAACGCGAAATTAAAGTGATTCAAAATCGGAAAATTTCCGCAAAATTTCGAAATTTAAGTGTCGCGAAATAAGCGACTAATGAAATCGCGAATTATACATATCGCAAAAATTTCATGTAATATTTACGGTAAGTCGTAGAATTTCTCTGTAGTTCCATACACAGATCATAAATTAGTAGCTGTCCCATTTCAACTGCCAGAAACTTGGTACGTTAGAAATTTCTCATAGCAGTTAATTTACAAGTAGTCGGACGAACATTCCAAAAACTGATATTTGCAACGGTGTAAAAATTGTGTAAAAGAATCCAGTGTGTAGCGGGGGAAAAAGGACAAAAACACGAGACGGAATTATATAACAACCTGAACTAAACATGTGACTGTTGTGTTCCAAATAGGGGAAGAGAAAACGGCTACAGATGCGGGGGAGGGGGGGGGGTATATTTTCAGTACTAAATGCTAACAGTAATTTGCTCTGAAAAAATATAATTTAGTGAGCTCACTTAAAGTATGTGTTTAAACGGCATAGACTGATAGTATAAAATCAATCAAAGTATAAATTATTTCATATTGATAGGATAAAATCAATCAGTCAATCAATCAATCAAATTCAAAATCAATCAGTCAGCTCAGAAGTGACCAGACCCGGTGTCCAGACCCTGTAAGAAGTTTTTCAGCAAAATGGTGAGTGAGAGAAAAGAGTTAAGCAAGCAAAGGAAAAACCGTTGCAAATGAAATAAGCTGCGCAATTTTAGCGCAGTTAAGGGTAAAAACTCACTATCCATACGTTTTCAATTTCTGAGCCATATTGCAGCTGTATTCTTGACGATTACTTTGACAGCGGTCTTAATTTAGGCCCTGTCTACAAGCATGTAGGGTAACCCTAGTACTAGGGTAACCCTGGCAGGAGGGTTACCCTAGCGCTCCCATATGTCTTTGTTTTTTTATCAACGTCTTTACAAGGCAGCTAAACAGAAAACATTTCAAGTCAGTGAAAGGTAGGTAAGCATCCTTCCCTCGAATAACTTCTTCTACTAATGATCTGTACGGCTAAGTTTTCTTCGTAATCTTCTTCGTCGAATCACTCTCCCGTTTCACATGTTGCATTCAAGTCATTCCCACGAGTGAAGTATTGTACTGTAACTTGTTGTCGTTGTCTAGAAATAATGACACTCGAAAGGAGCAATAACAGGCAGCACGAAAGGAGAATTGAAGCACTTAGCAGAACTCTTCTCTTGTTGACCATTTTGTTTGCGATTCAGTTGTCCTGGGTGCCAGGGTAACCCCACCTGTGAAATTTTGCTTGCAAACCCGGGCTATCTTCATTTGACCCTCCTGCTAGGATAACACCAGCACTAGGGTTACCCTCCCTGCTTGTAAACAGGGCCTTAACCAACGTAACGTTCACGGAAAGCAGTAGAAACCATTTTACCAGTTGCAGATTTATGTCACGTGCTAGGCAAACAGAGTGATCATATTTCATTAGATCATGTTTCGCACCGCACCATTCGGCGGACTTCGATATTTCAAAGCAACGTTTCAGTTTCTTTGCCTGCGTGGAGTAAAACATTGTTTACCTTTTTGGTACGATGTTAACGGCGCTTGTTCTAAGCAAAACAAACAAGTAGCTTTGGAGCACCGTACTTTTCACTTCGTCCAAAGCCAGTTGTAAGCTGAAAAGCATATTTGCATATTCCATGTTTACCTGGCGCAATCACGGTTGTGAGAAAACTCGAAAGTACAGTGTATTTGGTAGCTAAAAAATTTAACAGCAAAGAAAAGCGAGCAAAATTCAAAACAAGTCTTTCTCGGGATGAAGACGGCTACTGGTCGCCGTAGTGTAAGGAACTCAAAAAACATGCCTACCCGACCGTTCCGACTTCCCCCGATAAATTCTCGACCCCTGCCGACTATTCGCGCCCGAAAAATAATGTTGGAGTCCTTACAGTATTATCGTGCCCAGGAACACCAAGCGCAAGGAACACAAGGCAACCAACACGAAATTAGGTGTGCGTTCTCCTTTCTCGAGCGCAATAACTATTGTTCCTTTTGAATATTTGAAATTCTGCAGATTAAAAGGGTTATTTGCTATTTTCTTGACATTAATAGTAAAATTCTATCTTTTTTTATTTACACCACAGGTACCCCATCATAGCTATTACGTGAGATATTTGATTGCTTAATAAAATGAGAACGATAGGCGATTGGATTGGGCACCCATCCTAGAATTTATTAACTAGTGCTAAGCTACATGTGTACAAATTTTGGCACTTTTGTCCAGTCTGTCACGATCATTCCGCTAAGCCACCAGACTATGTGTCCCTATTGCACATGAAGCAAAGTTTACCTGAACACTTTCTCTTTCTTTTTCGAGTGCGATTTTGTGTCGCTCAACGATTTGGTGTCGCTCAATTGCACTGCTTGGAGGAGGTTGACGTTGCTTTATCACAACTTCTTTATTATTCTTACACGGCTTTGAAATGCTGCCAGATACACAACTTGCCGAGCATCTTAAACCGGCATCTCTGCACACACATCCCCGATATTTTCTTGTTTTTCGGCTGCATGTATTCTTACACTGGCAGATCTATACAGAGAAGAGAGCAACGCAAATTCTTAGTCGTTTATATCCAACAAATCGCTAATCAAAATTCGACATACGCGCTCATTTCATTCCTTGCAACTCACCACTCGGCTTGGAAGAGCTTGAGACGGCCACGCTTCCTCGTAATCAGTGCTCTCTAGGCGAGCTATAGGAGAGCCGTAACGGTTAACAGGTCTTTCTTCATAACCCAAATTACTATCGTCGCCAGTAACCTCGAAGAAACTTTCCTCCTCTCCTTCCGCCGTTCGATTTTTCTCCCACGTGTTGTTATGAGTCTTATGCGACGACCGATAACAACAACAGAGGCGCGCAATGATTTTTTGTTGAGCCTGGCCCTTTAAAACAGTGTCAGTGGGTGTGTTCCTTTCGAAGAATCCAAATCCAGATTTTGATCTAAAAATGGATTTCGCGTTCCTTTCCGCAAATCCAAATCTGGATTTTGAATTTAATGAATCTTTTCTGGGAAAAGATTCACTGGATTTGAAATCCGCGATTCTAAATCCAGATTTTCGGATTTGTGATCTATTGCGTTCCTTTGGCATTGGATTTGAAGTTAATCTTATTGACCAGCGGTTTTTTGTCGAGAGTGCGTTCCGTGTCCGTTCCGTGACGGTCACCTTTAGCGCCGCCATTGCTTTTTCTTCCCGATGTGGAACAGCGTTCCAGGGAAGTATCCGTTTATTTTCATTTCTGCAGCGTCAAATATTTCTTAAATGTGCAAATAAGAGCGTTAAGAGGTGTATTCTATCATGAAAGCCATAGTATTACCTGCCTGCGTAGTTTAATTACTGATTCATCACAAACGAAATTGGCTCGTGTTGTTCTTGCTGGTTCCTGTGTTCAAGTCTGGTGACAAAATTTTACTTTCTAATTACAGACCTGTTTCAGTCCTACCAATTATCTCGAAGTTCTTAGAAAAGGTTGTGTACAGTCATTTATTCAAATATTCAGAAAAGTATGAAAATGCGAGGTTGCCATAGTTGCAAATCCTTTTTTGGATTTTGCGTTGCATTCGGTCGCGAAATCTGGTGAATCTCGGATCAAAAATCCATTTTTGGATTCGCCAATAGGAACACACCCAGTGTTTCAAATCTCCAGCGGCAATATTGTTATACATTGAATACGTTCCTTGAGTAAGAATTAATAACCCAGGAGCTCCTCTTTTAGGCTTGGCAAAATATATTAAAGGATATAAAACGTTTTCTATGCTGAGCACAATTTCATTTCGCCCGGTTCATTGTATCTTGAAACGTTTTCTTACACCGTGAAGTAACTACTTGGACAATCTCAGGAAACGAATTTGAAATATTGTTGCGAAAACACAAAAAGATGTGATGCAGTCTGTAAGGTATAACAAGGACTAGATCAATTTAAAAACAGTCTGTGCTCGATGGAGTGCACTTTTAGTCATTCGTCAAGATAGCAAGTACTCATGGCCAGAAATCTGGGACATCAAATTTCGTGCATTCATGCTGTCGCGTAATGGCCTTAACCGCTGATTTGAGCAGTGACCTCCGGGCTCATATTTTTAGGACAGATCGAGAGGTGAAATACAAATATGTTTATGGTCAAATGAATGCCGCTGGCTGAAGGTATTGCCAAAACGAGCAAATGACGGATGCCTTTTGAGGGACATTTGGGGCACATTTCGCCGAGATATCGCTTGTTGAACTCAGAGCACGAACTTCCGGTTTACATGTATTGTACATCGCAGCTTTACTTCTTTTTTATCATCGAAATGGAACGGGTTAGTTTTCTTGAATCTCCTCAAGAATCACGTTGTTTATAATACCAAATATGCAGGATTTGCGTGCGAGAATACGGTGCTAAGAGCGAGACTTTGTTGTCTTCTTCTTCATGGAACGGACGTGGATCTGCGTGACATGTCGACCTTCCCGTGGTCTTATTTCATTTTGTACGGTTTTTAGCAGTCGAAAAGAAAGGTACGTTTACAAGCTGAAGATCTGTTTTTTCTTCTGAAAATAGCGATCTATCTGCTTTTTTTAACTCAATTTTGGCAACTTACATAGCGACTTTAGATTTCCCATTATTTGCTAGGAAATATATTGCTTTCGCTTCTTTTTTCACTGATTTATAAGGTTTTGACTGGAGCTGAAATTGCAAATTGACATCCTTCCGAAAGAAAGGTGTGGAATTCGTTTTTCCGATAGATTTTTTCACTACAATATCGCTGAACTGTTTTTGAATAACGCTCGATTTTAGCAAACGGAAAAAAGGTATTAATTGTGCTTGTATTGTCCGTAACTACATCACTTCTCATATAAAACTTTGTAATTTCGTACGCTATTGTTGATATTGATTGGGAAAAGCCGCTACTACCGTGCGGGCTCAAATGTCCGAAATTTTCGGCCATGAGTAAAATGATTTCAACCAACTTTCTAACGTCGCCTAGAAAGATGAAGCAACCAGCTGCTGTTACAGCCCCGAACTCAGGCAGAAAATGGATCTTTGTCAGGAGTGTAGTGAAGATGAATGCTGTCCTCAGAATCCCATTTCCTTTGCGCAGTGGTTGACAAATAGAGAGATAAATTTTAAGAACTGAAATTTAAATTGTGTGTGCTGGGCAGAGTATGCTTTTCTTCACCCGTAAGTATAGCAAGTAAGAAAATGATTTCAACCAGCTGCTGTTACAGTCCCAACTAGCACTCAGTCAAAAATGGATCTTTGTCAGGAATGGAGTCACGAATCCTCATTCCTCTTTACAATGGTTTAGAAATAGAGATAAAAAAATGTTCAGGACTGAGGAGTGTATCGGTAAGGTATCATGCTTAACAAAATACCCAAACCGGAATTCAAGGTATCCGATTGAAATTTTCATTTTAAACTTAACAGTCAGAACAACACCTTACTAAATGTGCATAGTTAGGTTAAATTTTCATTAAAAAAGCGATTTTTATTTGATAAAATGTCGCCTTAAATTTTCACCACTTCTGGTGAACTACCGTATATCCGTTTGCTTTAAGATAAACAGTCAGCTACTGTAAAATTTCTCGGAATTAGAAATTTTCCGACCAGAAAGGAAAAAGCTATAAAGGGATAACGGAATGGATAGGAATCCCCCTGATAGGGACACCGAAAGGAAACCACATATGTGAGGTCACACCTTTTTACTGGATTTATTTCTTTCATTTTTGCTTCCTATGTAAAACCGTTAAATTAACGCTATGATGAGGCGGTTCAACGGTCATTTGCATGGTTCATTATTTTGAGATTGTTTCAACCGAACCCTCACCCCCGCTATCATTCTACTATATTTTGTGCAACTTTGAGGTCAAGTTGGAAGCTACCGAGTTTCCTTAGAAAACATTATGTGGAAAAGGAAAGTCGCTTGGAGATATCGCCTCAATTGTAACAAAAAGGACAAGTGATAGCTGAGTTAATCTTTTGTCTCACGATTGAGTCACAAAGATGTAGATCGCGACGTTTCGACCGCTATACTGCTGGTCTTCATCAGGCGATGGTGTCGACTGGCTGCGTGTGATTGGTGCGTTTCGATCCTCGCTTAGGCTGTTGTTGATTGGAGGATCCTCCAATCAACAACAGCCTAAGCGAGGATCGAAACGAACCAATCACCACCAGCCACGGTGCTTCTTATACTCACACGCAGCCAGTAGACACCATCGCCTGATGAAGACCAGCAGTATAGCGGTCGAAACGTCGCCATTTACATCTTTGTGACTCAATCGTGAGACAAAAGATTAACTCAGCTATCATTTGAAACGACGATGACGAACACCTTTCATAATATTAAAAAGGACAAAGTTTGCAGCATACGCTCATAACAGACGTGGAATTTTAGTAGGATTCTAACAAAAAAAATTAACCACATATTTTGTCGCGTTTGAACAAGGAGGAACGGGTAGTTGTGCTGCAAAATTCCATCCACGTCGCGACATGAGAATATTAAGATTTTTCCTTTCTTTTGCTCAATTCTAGCAACCAATAGTAAATTCGAAACTGAACTTCTCCCGTTCAACCAACACGACACGAGAACTTCTAAGCCCAATTACAACGTATTTCAAAGTGTTTTAATGTGCGCATTTGATTTGGGGAACTCCCTTTACATTGCGCCTTCCTGCTAAAACGTCGGTGATTGGTGTATATTTTCGTTGCAACTAGTTTGTAATAATTATAGCTTAGAAAGTTGTATTTTAAATTTGAAATTAACATCTCCGTCAGCAAACAAAGAATAAAATAGCTCAAATTTTACCGATGAAGTCGCCTCTCTGCCTGATAATTAGCCAATAAGCACGCAACAAAGTCGACAACCTTTTTTCTCTTTATTGTGGGTAAACCGCCTCACGATAAGAAGGCGTTAGCGTTCGTGATACGTGGGTATGTGATAGAGCACTATCGCAACATTTATTTTTGAGTTGTAATTCAAACAGTTTTACTTCATCCTCTGTTAGGTACGTTTGTTAAACTCCATATGTAAAGCTTTATAACTTTTTGCTTTTACAAAACACTTCCAACATCAGTCGATTTATTTGCATTTAAACCCTCTTGCGCAGCCGTTATCATAGTGGGTGGAGCGTCGCCTGACGTCTCAGTTATCAGCTGTGCAGTAGTAGATATTTTCGTATTCAAATTCAAATACAAATGCAAGCATATCCGAGACATTCTCCACCTCTGTTGTAGCCTGTCCTGATCATAGAAGTTGTAACAGCTGTTGATCCAGTTCACCCTTTTTGTTAGCAACTTTATTATGAATTCGGGGTATTTTCTAAATTCATTTTTTCTCCAGCTCACCTTTCCGTTTAGATAAGGCGCACTTCCAAAACAGGTGCAAAAGCATGAAGCCTTCAAACTCAATTACAGTAAAAACCCGCAACTAAGAACCTACATTTTTGGGAAGTAGCCTAAAGAGGTTCTTATATTAATGGTATTTAACACAATTTTAGGCTACTTAGGTTCTTAAAATAGGTTCTTAATTCTGGAGAAAAGCAAATAAAACTCAGCTGCAAAACAAGATGGTTATTGGCCTATTTTCTATTTTCAATTAAAAAAAACTCATTTTTACAGTAAAGAGAATCTGCTTTTTTCTTCAAATAGGATTCTTGCACTGCAGCTGTAATGTACTAAATATGCTTTTAGAAAATAAGAACCTGTTTTCAATTTTTAGGCTCAATAGGTTCTTGTTTATAGGGGGTATAAAATCCAAATTTTAGGCTAACAGGTTCTTAATTTTCAGGTTCTTAGTTGCGGGTTTTACTGTACCTGCCTTGTGCGCAGTTTTCCTTGTTTATATGATCACATAAGGTTTTCCTGTCATTTTAGTAATTTTCTCTTCATCAGTTGCGTACGTGCTGAAACTGGCAAACAGCTGAAGACGCGGCCATAAAGGATGTAAAAAATTTGCCCGGTTAGGTTGAATTTCATTTCCGAATTAGAGTATACAGTTAAATTAAGCCTGCTTGATTCCACATTCAAACTATTTTTATACTTCATACACTTAGAGAACACTTTGAAGCAGTGCTGTCAACGTTGTACACGCGCACAAAAACTGAAATAAAATTTATTTTGAACGTCAGACAATATGGTGACTTCTTGGCATGAAGATAAAATAGAACACGAAGTTTAAATCGTTCGTACCCGAGCGTCCTTTCAGAAGCAGTAATTATTAACATTTATTTCTGCTTTTTTTTTTTTTACTGTCGTTCAGTTTTAAAACAGCACAGTGGTAGTTTATTTATTTATTTATTTATTTTTGTTCAAGATGTTAAGAAAAGGAAATTTTGGAATTCTTTTCTTTAAGCTATTGTTGTGACTATTGATCGACAAATGAGCATCTGTCTTTCTAGGGACACTGGATCTTTCATAATGCACCATTTTATAACTGGTAAATTTTACATATGAAACAGTTCGTAATAGTTAGCAGTTATCTTTAATATCCTCTAAGCAAGCAAACAATATTTAAGCGAAACAATTTCTGACCAATGACGTCATCTATCGGCCCATTTTTCATAAATTAACATGCATCAAACTCGACTGACTTATAAATGTGAAGACTGCTGTTCCTTCTTTAATGTTGGGAAAATCGCCGACCGATAAGCATCACTGTCTGTAATGTGTGGTCAGGCGATGGAGTTTTCTTGCCACATTTACCGTCGAGTTGCATTTGTAACAGTGATACTCCATTCAGTGTTAGGTAAGTCGTGAGTTTATCCTTGGTGCCGAGCCCATTGTAAAACCTGCCTTACCTTAGTATCGGTCGATTTATTTGTGACTTGATTCCCAACAAACGTTTGCTACCTTAAATTTACACGCAAACGCAAGCATTACCACCACATTCCACATGTTTGTTTTCACTTCCGTTTAACACGGAAGTTGTAACAGCCGGTGATTCAACTTAAGTGTTTTTGTTAGCAATTTTAGCTTGCAGTCCTTCGTTATCGGTTTTCCTGAACTTTCTAGTGTATTCCACAATTCTATTTATGCTGTAGTTTACTTTGATGCTATAGTTTTACATTCTTGCCGAAAGAGGAATACTAAAGCCCACAGATCATTGGTTTTAAAATAGATTTCTCTTGCCTTATGTTCAAAGACGCTTGTCAGATCTCCTTTCTTACAAGATGACGTAAAGTTTCCTAAAATTTCGGTATTTTTCCAGTCGCATCCGTGTTGAAATATTAGAAGTAAAAAAACTCTGTAATGTTGAATTGGACTTTACAGTCACAATAGAATTTTTATCTTAACTACGTTCCATGGCCTCTTAAAAAATATTCTATGCAAACAAATTGTAAGTTTCTCTGCAATACGTGCCATTACGGTAGAGCTTTTTTTTACAACATTTTCTGAAATACAACCGTGCGCAAGCATAATCAAACTTTCATAGTTCAATTATCGCTCCGTTTCGTTTTTACACTCCAAGTTTTCACAGTTTGGGGTGAGACAACGATAGTTACGCAAGTTTTTGTGGTCACACGTGACATTTCCCGTATACATAGATAACTTGAAGTCGCATACTTGTTTTCAGCACATAGCTACTAGTGTATCGGTTTGACATCACGCTTGACAAAATGATTTCAACGAAGGTTTTCACGTTGCGGAGAAAGACGAAGCAATCAGCTGCTGTTGCCGAGCCAAACCTCGGGCCAAACAATGGATCTTTGTCAGGAATGGAGTTACGAATCCTCATCCCTCTTTACAATCTTCTACGAATAGTCATATAAAAATATTCAGGACTGAATACTGTATCGGTAAGGAATCATTCTTAAAAAACAAAAAAGAAACGCCCAAACCGAAATTCAAGATATCCGAGAGGACATTATCATTTTAAACAAATAGAACAACACTGTTCTAAATTTGCATACGTGGGGTTAAATTTTTCAAATTTTAAAAAATAAGTAACACTGAGAAAAACATCAGTAACACACTCGTGGCTACAAGTTGAATAACTATCATATAGACTTTCTCTAAATCAAAAAATATTGGACCCGAAAAGAAAAAGTGATGAAGATAATAAATCTTCCCTATAATTGTTCTCCACGGGTGTCCTCTTCTCATATGCCGTATTTATTCGAATAATCACCCTGGGCGTTTATTAAACCTTTGGATCTTGAGAGTGGGCGTTTATTCGAGGTGGGCGCTTATTGAATTTTCGCCCTTTTTAGCAAGTGTGGTATGTTTGTTTTTCAACAAAACAAAAAATGGTAATAACAAAACGCGAAGATGGGAACACCGAGCAGAGCTATTACCACGAGGTTTGAGCGGGAGATATTGCGGCTGAAAGAACTTTGCTCCCACATCGACATTGGAGTTTTTAAAAACTTTGAGGAAAATTCCAACATGCTCGTAGACAATGAATTTTGCCCGGTTCATTGAATTTTGCCCGGTTCATTGTATCTTGAAACGTTTTCTTACACCGTGAAGTAGCTGCTTGGACAATCTCTGGAAACGAATTTGAAATATTGCTGCGAAAACACAAAAAGATGTGATGCAGTCTGTAAGGTATAACAAGGAATAGATCAATTTAAGAACAGTCTGTGCTCGATGGAGTACACTTTTAGTCAATCGTCAAGGTAACAAGTAGCAAAATAATTTCAACCAACTTTCTAACGTCGCCTAGAAAGATAAAGCAACCAGCTGCTGTTACGGTCCCAAACTCAGGCCAAAAATGGATCTTTGTCAGGAATGGAGTCACGAGTCCTCATTCCTCTTTACAGTGCTTTAGAAATAGAGATAAAAAAATTGTTCAGGACTGAGGAGTGTATCGGTAAGGCATAATCCTTAACAAAATACGCAAACCGGAAGATATTCGATTGGACATTTTCATTTTAAACTTAACAGTCAGAACAACACCCCACTAAATGTGCATAGTTAGCTTAAATTTTCATTAAAATGCAATTTTTATTTGATAAAATGTCGTCTTAAACTTTCACAGCTTCTGGTGAATTGTATCCGTTTGTTTTAGGATAAACAGTCAGCTACGATTTTCAGGAAACTGACAACAGCTCACGAAAGATGCCTCCGTTTTACTGTCAAATTTCTCAGAATTAGATATTTTCCGACCAGAAAGGAAAAAGCTATAAAGGGATAACGGAATGGATAGGAATCCCCCTGATAGGGACACCGAAAGGAAACCACATATGTGAGGTCACACCTTTTTACTGGATTTATTTCTTTCATTTTTGCTTCCTATGTAAAACCGTTAAATTAACGCTATGATGAGGCGGTTCAACGGTCATTCGCATGGTTCATTATTTTGAGATTGTTTCAACCGAACCCTCACCCCCGCTATCATTCTACTATATCCTGTACAACTTTAAGGACAAGTTGGAAGCTACCGAATTTCCTAAGAAAAGATTATTATTACAATGTTTTACAAATAGTGATATAAAAATATGCAGGACTGAATACTGTATCGGTAATTAAGGAATCATTCTTTAAAAAGAAACGCCCAAACCGAAATTCAAAATATCCGAGCGGACATTTTCATTTTAAACAGTCAGAACAACACCGTTCTAAATTTGCATACGTGGGGTTAAATTTTCATTAAGGCGCAATTTTTATTTGATAAAATGTCACTTTTAACTTTCACCAGTACTGATGGACTATATCCGTTTGTATTTGGATGGACAGTCAGCTAGGATTTTCAGAGAACAAGAACACTTAATAAAAAATTGCCTGACTAAAGTTTCTTGCTTAAATGTGCTCCACGGGTGTCTGCTTTTCATATAACTGCCATTTAGCAGTTGAACATTTTAAAGCTGGCAAGGGGAGCAGAAATTGGTCATTTAACTCTAATCAGTTGTCACCCGCAAATGTTAATCAAGACAGCTCTCGTTGGACCGTTTTGCGCAGACAACACGAAATATTATTGATGAAAGTCATAAATTCTGGGTACAAATGTCTCTTTTTTTATGCTTCGACCGAAAATATCGGGGAGTGGGCGGCTTTGGTCCACCCTACCTACATATGTCGGATTGTTGTTCATCGTATAGCAATAAGCGGCCTGTAGTCAGGGGCACCCAACGAGGAATTTCGGTGGATATCTACTCGGTGGAGGGTAGTTCGCCTTAGGCTTTCGGCGTCGATATGAGAATGCACTCGGATTTTCGAAAGTAAAACGTGGCCTAAAAGATTCGTAATGTGAAAATCGTAGCCCCTAAGGTTTTCGGAAAGGTCGTTATTGCTGTTTTTGGCAGTCACAAATGTCAACTAGCATTTTCGGAAAGAAAAAAGGTTTCCTAGAAAGTTAACTTCAGCTAGTATTTTCTCAAAGGATGATTTTGTTTCCTAACATTTTCGGGCAATTAAAATTTCAGCTAAGGAATCCTACCAGATGAAATTCTTCTAGCTAATTAAAAACATCACTTTAAAACGCACTTTAAACATTTTTAAAAAATTGCCTTTCTACAGCTTTTGGCTGATTTGCCCGTTGGGTGCCCCTGTGTAGTTTGTAGTTTATCCACCTTTGAGGTGAGAAATCGAGAGGCCTTGTCGTGGAAAATCTTGATGTAGACGTCCTGGCAGGAACCCCCTTCATGGAGTCTAATGATATCGCAGTACGTCCTGCTAACCCTTGGTGACGGAACTATCCACAACTATGGGTCCCAGTATCCGGTAACGGTCAACTCCGCCGCACGCCGTGCCATTGTGCTACGCTCTCCATCCACGTCTTCGACCGTGTGGCCTGGAGAGTTTCTAGAAGTCGAATTGCCAAGCGACGCACCCCCTGACTCCATGTATGCGTTAGAACCGCGGACTGATGCCCCCAGCGAAAGAAAGCTAACAGCTTCCCAACTGTGGCCACAGCCAACCATAGTCTCCAGCGTCGCGTGAAAAATACGCATCCCCAACTTAACTCCTGAGCCTCACTTCCTCAAACGGAACGAACAGTTCCGTCAAGTACATGCCGTCTACACACTAGACGCCCACAGCAACAACGTAGAGCCGCCAGTCTCGCCACCACCCAGGCCAACAGTACACCAGACCAGCGCAAAACACTCTGCAAACGTTAGCCTCGATCCAGATAACTTACTCCCTCACGATATCAGAGCAAAGTTTACATCACTCTTGGATGAATACGACCACATCTTTGACCCAAACATCAAAGGCTACAACGGCGCAGAAGGTCCTTTCGAAGCCAGAGTTAACATGGGTCCTGTGGAGCCCCCCTGCAAAGGTTGAGCTGTAAAGCAATTTTCAAGGGATATATGTTGATAGGGGTCTATGGAAAAACACTGCAAAGAAACAGACACGAACCGATGAATGATGCCTGTTGTCACGTATCGGAAAACGTCGATTCACCTTATGTCTTTGAAGTCTGAACAACTAATATGTTAAGAGAACTGTCCATACAAATGTTTGTAAGTTCAACAGCGAGAAGAAAGCTTTTAACATGACCAAATTTAACTCCAGATGTTTTTACGTATGCACAATTAAGCTATTTGACATAGTTGAAAAGCATCTGCCAAGCGTTCATTGCTACGCTGACGATTCACAGTTGTATTTGGCGTTCAGCCCGAATGTCCCAGGTGATGATGAGATCGCGCTTAACGGTATGTGTGACTGCATTAAAGACCTAAAGGATTGGATGATCAGGGATCAGTTAAAGCTGAATGACGATAAGACTGAATTTTTACTTATAGGCACCAAACAACAGCTTGAGAAGGTTAACTTTAGTAGTATCACCGTTGGTGACGCACTCATAGAAGCTAAATCTGAAGTTAGGAATCTTGGGTCATGGTTTGACTCTCGTCTTAACACGTCTATCCATATTAGTAAGCTTTGTGCATCGGCCTTCTACCATCTACATAATAAAGGTCGTATTCGTAAGTTTTAAGTCTAGATGCTACCAAAGCTCTCGCGCATGCGTTTGTCACATCACGCGTAGACTATTGCAACAGTCTTTTGTACGGTCTGCCTGCCATACAAATCAACAAAGTGCAACGTGTTTTAAATGCTGCTGCGAGGCTGGTAAGCCGCGCGCCACGCTATTGTCACGTTACACCCTTTTTGCGTGAGCTGCACTGGCTACCGGTCAGACATCGGATTAATTACAAGATTTTGCTCTGATGTTCAAGACCATCTACGGGAAGTCGCCAGTTTATTTGCAAGAGCTAATTTCAGTTAAGATGCCAGGCGCGTATAGGTTAAGATCATCTTCTAATGGTCTCCTACTTGAACCGCCATCTTTTCGAACTTGAGCCACCTTGGGCGATAGGTCATTTCAAGTAGCCGCACCAAAATTGTGGAATGCTCTGCCGCATGAAATCCGCTCTATTTCTAACATCAATACTTTCAAGCGCCATCTTAAGACACACCTGTTTAGTAACTCTTTTTCTTTTTGTTAAAGTTTATTTACTTTCCTTCTTAATCACGTATAATATATTCTATTTTATATTGTATACTATGAATCTTTTTAAATTTTATCATATGTAAAGCGCATTTAATCATATTTACATGGAAAATGCGCTATATAAGTTTTAAATTATTATTATTATTGACTGCCGTGTTTCCCCGTGGCCGCTCTAAACTAATTTTGAGCGGTTGTACATTTTGTTGGATAACTCAAGTACGGGACATCACACACCCCTTGGACTTTGACAGGTAGTTTATTTACTATTTTTTCACAATATCTCAATTTCTGGACATTTGTTTTGAATGATAAGCAATTTCAGTTTTACTTACGTGACGTGAAACTGACCGCAGAAATTATGTTTCAAATGACGTATTTGTAAACAGATAATTTTTCTCCCACATTTCACCGAGACTCCATCAACTTTTATGGGAAAAAATCCTACATCGTTTGATAAGCGTTTCCTTTCTCAAACACTTAGCAGAAATATTCGTCAAAGCGAAAACAAGTGCGCTTAGTTCTTTGCAATAAATACAGTATTTTTACCTCACCAGATATGCTGAACCTCAGTGGCCCAAAGGTCATACTGTCTGTGATGTAAACAACCCAGGTTCGACTTCTGGCACATATCGTGGGCTTTTTCTTTCTTTCTTTTTTTTTTTTCCCTCTCTTTTTCTTCTTCTTTTATAAATGTTTTTTACAAGTGTTATTATTGTTGTTCTCAATGGTTGAGCTGTAAAGCAATTTTGTAATTTTAAAGGGATATATGTTGATCTGATAGGGGTCTACGGATATACACTGCAACGAAATAGACTCCAACACAAGCTAAGCGCAATGCGTCCGATGTAAGAAAGACAGACTTCTCTCTATTCTTTTGTTTAGCGCTAAAGTAGGGATACAATACTGTTTTTTGCAAGCCCGAGTTTAGGCTAATTGTAGCCTCTTGTTTCTGGAATAGCCAGCCTTTCAGACTTCTCTTACGATTGAGCGCCTCCTCCAATTTTAAAGACTAAAAAAGACAACTTTAATGTTATCAAAGACGCAGCATTTCTTTGTTTGTATGTTTGGTAGATTATTGCAACTTTACATCCGCTAACTGGAAACAATTCGTGTCCGTGTATTGACCTATAACATGGCCCATCATGATCAGTCTCGACGGACTAAGACCAAAAGCGCGTTTCTACTGCCTCGATCTCTTTTTTAAACTCTGGCAAAGCATACTTCTTCGTGTTATCGAATGTAAATTCGGCAAGTCGTGATAATCGATTGGAATTGTTCGCAGTATAACAATGAAAAACAACTCTCAGTTGAGCTAATTTCATGAAAAATATTTTGTCTTCAAAATTACGCCCCGTTTCCCAACCCCACCTATTACAATGAAATATTTTGTATCTCGAATTTATGAGACCAGGCGTACGTTTCTCAAAACACCGGAAAACATTTCGGGCCCGAGAGGTATTTTTCAAGTCGGTTTTCTATTGCTTGATACTAGTTTTTTGGGGGCAAACTAGCCCCGTGTATTTCTCAGCTTCATAGCGTGCTTTCTTAAAAGACTAGTAAAAGTATTAGAAAACGAATTTCTGGTAATGAACCAGGTCCACGTATCGGAGCTTTGAGAAACGTGCGCCAGCTTACAATTTGTATGACAAAAAAACTATCAAAATCACTCCCGCGGACAACGACACTTACAACTCGAAGGGAAATGTATACGTAAAATGTCTAATTTCTTGAAGTGAAGTTCTGGGTGCCTAAGAACAGCAACAAATTCAGTCAATGGTGGGCGCTTTGCTGGATCATCGGAGATTAATTTCTTCGCCACTTTTAGAGAGAGCGCTGTTGCGGTAGGCAATAAATTTAAAATTTTCAGCGCAATCTTGCCGAAAGAAAAGACATCAGAAGCAACACTTTGATGCTCTTTTCCACTGACAATTTCTGGTGGATATGCGGGTAAGACCGCCAGTATTCTTCTTGTGTAGAAGATGACAAATCCATCAATGGTTTTGGGTTGGCAATGCGTCCGCTTTCCCAAAATCAATAATTACGGGATTCCATTGTTTTCCACGTTTTTCCAGAACAACATTGTTCGATTTGAGGTCATTATGAACAACACCGGCCTTGTGAAAGTGACTTAGAGCTTCCATGATGTTTTTAAGAATTCCTTGCTAAGTAGGCTTGTCAAGTGTCCCCTTTTTTATTATCTTGTGCAATGTAGTACAAGAGTTATTTTCGCTATGGAACTGGGTGATCAGGCGCAGCGGCAGTGATTTTGTGATCACTTCAAACAGTAAAGGCAGTCCACGGTGGTCACCGAGCTGGCCAATCATTTGAGCCTCTCTTAGAACTTCTTCCTTGATTTCTTCCTGTGACCTTGATTGCCGAGGCTTAAATTCTTTAACTGCTACCGAAATACCTCTGTAGTAGGCCAGGTAACACGTGCCAAAAGATCCACAGCCCGAAAACTTTTTTGATTTGACTACCTCCGAAGAATTTATCTCTTTCAATGGTGTAGATATCCGGGTTCGAGACTCATCTGATTTCTTGATTTTGGAGGTTGATGCAGCAACATCTACCACGATCGGGCTCTTCTTTGACTCACAATGTTTGGCCGGTTCTGGCTCAGTAAGACCATAATGCTTGACCGGTTCTGATTCAACAAGACCTGGCTCTGGCTCGGGAGGCTGACAGCTCATGGACGACCGCACTCGTTCAAAAACAGCAACCGGAGATTTAAGTTCTAGCTCGCAAGCAAGCTCAACAGCATTCTTGAGACATTTGGCTTTCGCCTTCTTATTCCTCCAACGTTTCTTTGTTTCAATCTGAATGCCTTTCATTTTCTCTCTGTCTAAGACTTTCTTCCGCTTGTTTCTCGCCATTCTATTTGCTTCCAGCACTCGCAGAAATAAAAGCAAGTTAAGACGAACACGAATTGCAAAATGTGCTGTAAAAGCGGCATACGACTAAATCTTACTGACGGCGACGTGCTACAGTCACGTTTTCCGGCTCTTATTGTTAATAATAATAATAATAATAATAATAATAATGATGATGATGATGATGATGATGATGATGATGATAATAATAATAATAAAAGTATTTATATAGCGCCTATACTTTCCAGTGCTAAGCGCTTTGCAATGCTTCAAAAAAATCGGTTAAAAAGTAAAAGTCTAAAAATCATTACATATGAATGTACATAATCACAAAATACAAAATAAAAACCTAAGATAGTTCATAAACTCGCTTAAAAAGAAAGGTCTTCAATTTGGATTTGAACCTATCTAAATCATTGATCGATCTAATGTCAATAGGCAAATCATTCCAGAGTATCAGGGCAATGACTCAAAAAGCCCTAAAACCATATGTCCTTAATTTATAGGGTTTAATAATAATACGCCATTTGTCTGAAGATGAGCGAAGGTTCCTCGTAGGCTCATAAACATGGATTAGGTCAACCAAATAATCAGGAGCTAAATTGTTGAGTATCTTAAAACAAATGAGATTAATCGTAAAGATTATTCTTTGCTCCACCGGTAGCCAGTGCAACTCCTTTAGAGTACCACTTATATGATCAAACCTGCTTAAGCAGGCAATCACACGTGCTGTAGCGTTTTGAACACTTTGAAGTTTGCTAATTTCATACTTGGGAAGACCATGTAAAAGCGAGTTGCAGAAATCCAGCTTTGAATTTACAAATGCGTGCACAAGAACTTCAGCCGTTGTGGCATTAATGTACTTACGAATCTTAGCTTTATTTCTTAGGTGGTAGGATGCCTCTTTAACTACGTTGTTAATATGAAAAGACATCGTTAGAGTATTATCGAAAATGACGCCGATATTACGCGCCTTATTTGTAGGCTCGATGATAACATTTCCTATTTTAATTGAAGGTAGCCGTGGGGGGAGTCTAAACCTAGAATAGAGAATGAGAAGTTCCGTTTTTTCAGTATTTAATTTCAGTTTATTAGTAGTCATCCAGTTGGTGATATCAACAAGACAGCTTCCAATCCGGGGAATTGTAGTGGTAAGATCATCCATATCATCACAACTAAAGGTGGTGTACAGTTGAGTATCATCAGCATACATATGGAAGTCCATGTCATGACATCGTATTAGGTCACTAAGCGGGGCCGTGTACAAGAGATACAGCAACGGACCCAACACGGACCCCTGGGGTACACCAAATCTGAGCGGACGAGCTGAAGAAGTAGATCCATCGATCTGAACTGACTGGGAACGATCAGTAAGATAAGACTGCAGCCACAAAAGCGCTTTTCCTTTTATACCAAACCTGGATCGTAGTCTGTGTAATAAGATCATATGATCAACGGTATCGAAGGCTGCTGATAGATCTAGCAGCAAGAGAACAACGCATTGCTTATCATCAATTGATTTCAAAATATCATTTTGAACACGAAGAAGCGCTGTCTCACAACTGTGGAGTTTCTTATAAGCAGACTGGAGACCTTCATTCAGATCATTATCACACAAATAATTCGTCAGACGAATGGCCGCAGCTTTTTCGATAACTTTAGACAAAAACTTCAGGTTAGATACTGGTCGAAAGTTAGAAAAAATTTCAAAGTCTTGTTCCTTTGTTGCGACGTGTGTGGAAACAAAAATCCCTTTAAAAAAGATCGAGAGTCTACTGTGGGTTCGTGTCGACAGTTGCCAAAAAAAGTTAAGTAATAATAGAAACTGAAGAAAATGTGCTGCAAAAGTTTTGAGGATAAAAGAAAAACAGCGAACAACAACAATAAAAAAAAAACAATGGAATACTACTCAACTTACGCTCACTACTTTTCATGGCAAGAAGAGAGAAAGAAATTACTCAGTGCCCCCTTCCACAATAAAGTACTAATTGTCTGTCCCCAATCATTTATGTGACTGTGCCAAACTGACGGATGTCATTCTATTACCTCAGACTACTGGTCAAAGCCCTTTTTACGCAACACATCAACGTGTATAATCGCATAGCAACATTCAAGATCTGAGTTTTTTCTACGGTCTCCTTTGGTAAATTTCAGATTTAGGTAGGGAAGTGATGGCCTCAGTGGTATACAAGACGCACTGTGACCTTTGCCTTTGCTCCTTCAACACAAAGGCTGCGCTTCTACGACACAGACTTGCGAAGCACAGTGAAGCCGAAACGGTTTCATTTTTGCCCTTTTACAAAGGCCAAGAAGTCGTACAGCTCCGAACGGCCAAGAAAGGACGCAGATCGACAACATATAAACAGTGGCTGGAGGGCATTGTAGACTGCGGGTAGTCTCTAATTTCGGCGATAGATTGTGGGGCGGGCGAAAAACACACGCGCGCGAAGTTGCGTCGCGTCTCCTCGCGAAGTTGCGTCGCGTCTCCTCGCAACTTCGCGCGCACCCGTGTCTTTCGCCCGCCCCACAATCCATCGCCGAAATTAGAGACTACTCGCAGTCTAGGGCCCTGTGGATAGCGTGAATTCCTGTTTACATCCCAAAGCTACCTGTAAGAGCAATAGCAACCCTACAGGCGATCATGCTCTATTTTCGTTTCGATGATAAGCCTTTCCCGCGGGAGACGCGAAACGAAAAACAGCGCGCCGCGAGATGATGCTAAAATTGGGCCTGATTGCAGCTTACCCTATAGACATAATAAAATCTCTGGCGAAGTAAATCTATGGAAGTACATATCAGAATGAATGAATGAATGAATGAAGAAATACCATCGTTCCAATCTTAGGTGCTTACTCAGGGAATGCGTTGAAACGCATTACAAGTTACCTTTTCAAATCTACCCACCAATGAACTCTTTTTTCGGGTTGGCCACTTTATTTTAATGTACAGGAAGCTGTTAAAACGTGAATTGAAATACGAATAACACGAGGGACGCACATATAATATTCCGGAAGGATAGCATGATCATGACGTTTTTATCCGGAGGGGGGGGATGGGGAATTTGGGATGGGCTAGGTCAAAAGAACAGTCATTAATCATGCAAGGTTTGAACTTTTCTGACCCCTCTTTTACTGGCAGAAGAATACTTCCAAGCTATGCTGGCAGATATGCCAAATGCGTTCATCAACAGCATAAGAGAGAAGAGACATCTACGCCCCCCTGTATGGAGGGAAACCTCCAAAGTACTTTCCTACAAGGATTATCATATTAGCGACGTAGTTGACGCCCTAGAGAAACGGAGCGGCGTAAAACTGCATATAAAAAAAGCTTACCTGGGAGACAAGGAGATATCTGCATTTGACGAAGAACAAGGTGGAAGAACCGCACTTGAAGCAGCCGAAGCAAGGGCACACACACGTACAGCAAACAAATCACCAACGCTTCAACTTCAAATCGTTGCTGGACGTGGTGAAGGAAGGGCAACGAGAGAATTTGAACTGTTGTGGTGGCCGGAGATGTTCTCCAATAACAAGCACGGGAAATTAATTCTACGTTTTTTTGTATCCAAAGTAAATTTTCAGTTGTAAAAAGCCGGTTACCATTCTCAAAACAAGAGGCAACGTTTATTTCTCCAGTGGAATTGTGACAAAAGTATAACGACAAACACCGTACAACAATTGCAAGACGCTCTGAATATTAGTTTTTTTTTATGCAATGACAAAAAACCTTGAGGAAAATTGATGTTTTAATAGCAGTTTGTAATGATCGCTTCCGGTTTATGACCACTTCCGGTCACATGACATGTGGTGTAATTTTACTCTGACTGTAGTGTTTACCTCGTGCGTGTGTTATGCAGAAATTCGCTTCTTCGAGTTGATATTATACAATGTTTAACACAAACGTTGGCTGGTTTATTGACTCGACATGGTGTCAGAAGTAAGGAAAAACTAGAGCGAACCGAAACACGTCGAAATCTCCGATTTCCAAGCGGTTTAACACACCGATTTAGCGGAAAATGGCTTCTGCTGCAGGATTCAGAACTCCAGAGATGAACTGGGACGCTTCAGATCTGCGAGACGAATTGGCGAAATTCAAGCAATACTGCGACCTAATTTTTAGCGGTCCGTATTCAAGGAAGACGGAGAAGGAACAAGCCTCGTTCATACTGATATGGATTGGCAGGCAAGGGCTCGAAACCTACAATAGTTGGACATGGGAAAATGACGACGACCGTACGAAACCAAATGTAATTTGGCAGCGATTTGAGAAGCACGTGGCGCCGAAAGTAAACCACCGATTAGCCAGATATCAACTGCAGCAGCTCAGACAGAAGAATGAAGAATCAATCGACGATTTCTTGACGCGATGCCGAAATCAAGCAACGAAGTGCAAGTTCAGAGACAAGGCCGAGTCGGACGAGCGCCTGATCGAACAAATAATCGTAGGAACTAAGCACAAAAAGGTTCAAGAAAAACTACTGGAAAAGGGCGAAGAGCTTTCCCTCGACGAAGCTATTGACATCGCCAGAACACACGAAGCCACCCAGTCCCAACTGGAACAGCTCGACGGCGAGAACTACAAAGATATTCACGGAGTTAAAAGAAACGACCCCGAAGACAAACCGAAGAAATGCCATAATTGTGGCCTCGAGCATCTGTTGAAGCCCAGAGAAAAATGCCCCGCTTATGGGTCCGTGTGTTTGAACTGTCAGAAAGACCACCACTGGGCAAGAATGTGCCGCTCCAGGAACCAAGGAGCAACACGCGGAAGACCAAAAAACAGGCAAAATAACAGATCACGCCCCCAGTCTAAAAGCAAAGAGCGTCACAGCAGACGACGATCCTCCAGTGCAAAACACAGAGATGGCGATAGGAGGGAGCTGAGCGATCAATTTGAATCTATCACATTTGAATCTATCACTGTTCATGCCTTTGAGCCTCGAGCTCGACCTGCAGACGAAGTCTTCGTGACCATAAGCATTGACCTGGGCAGCAACAACAATCGACAGACTGCACTGAAAGCCAAGTTGGATACAGGAGCCCAAGGAAACATCCTACCCCTGAGGCTGTATCGCCGAATGTACCCCCAGAACATCACATCAGAGGGTTTCCCTACGCCAGGAGTCCTCGAGCAGTCTCACACAGTGCTCACAGCTTATGGAGGGGCCAAGCTCACCCATCATGGTATATGCAGAATCCCTTGCAATTTCAGAGGCAGAAAATCAGTTGCAAACTTCTACGTCACAGAAGCAGATGGTTCAGCCATCATTGGACTACCCACATCGCTAGAGCTCAACCTCGTTACCCTGAACTGTTCTGTTGAGCAGAATTCAGTACGGGAGACCCCACCAATCAAAGACAAGGAAGATTTGGTGCATCGCTACCCAGAATGTTTTGACGGTATAGGCAAATTCCAGGGCCAATACCACATCACGGTGGACCCCACAGTGCCCCCAGTTGTCCACGCCCAACGGCGAGTGGCCCTCAGTCTGCGGGAAGACATCAAAAGCGAGCTTGAAGACATGGTTGCCCGAGGAATTATCACCAAGATCAAAGAAGGCGAGCCAACTGCCTGGGTGAATAGTTTGGTCTACCGGAGGAAGCCGAACGGCAGCTTAAGAATTTGCCTAGATCCCAAGGACCTCAACAAAGCGATATCCAGAGAACATCATGTGATTCCCACATTAGAAGAAATCCTCCCGAAGTTGAGTGGTGCGAAGTACTTCAGCATTGTCGACGCCAAATGTGGTTATTGGAACGTTGAACTTGACCATGAATCCAGCTACTTAACCACCTTTAATTCACCATTTGGCCGCTACAGGTTTCTTCGCATGCCATTCGGACTCAAGATGTCCCAGGATGTGTTCCAAGCAAAGATAGACCAAACCTTTGAAGGTTGCAAAGGAACAATAGGAATCGCTGACGACATTGTGGTTTTTGGAAAGTCCGAAGAGGAACACGACAGACACTTCAACGAGATGCTTACCAGGTGCAGAGATACTGGGCTGAAGCTTAACCCCGACAAGTGTAAGATCAAACAGAGAAAGATCAAGTTTTATGGAGTCGTATGTGGTGAAGATGGAGTACAGCCAGACCCTGCCAAAGTGTCGGCCCTGAAGCAGATGGCACCCCCCACTAGTAAACAAGAGCTGCAGTCGTTCCTCGGATTAGCAACGTACATGGGGCCATTCATCTTAAATCTCAGCACCCTGACAGCTCCCCTGCGAGAACTAGTCAAGGAAAGCAATGCCTTTGACTGGACTCCAACGCATCAACAGACTTTTGATGTAATCAAGAATACCATTAGTGCTGAAACTACCCTGGCATACTATGATGCAACTAAGGAAGTCACTCTTCAAGTTGACGCCTCGACAAAAGGTCTTGGAGCAACCTTACTGCAAGACGAGAAACCAATCGCCTTTGCCAGTAAGGCCCTAACAGAAACAGAGTCGCGTTACGCTAACATTGAGCGAGAGCTTCTAGCTGTGGTGTATGGATGCGAGCGTTTCCATACATACCTTTATGGCCGAACCTTTGTTGCAGAATCAGACCACAAACCATTGGAGGCAATCCAGCTGAAGAATCTCATCTCAGCACCCCCAAGGCTACAAAGAATGCTCCTGCGTCTACAGCCATATGACCTCCGAATCAAGTACCGGCCAGGGAAGCAAATGCAGATAGCTGACGCCCTTTCAAGACTATCTCCTGAAGAAGACGCACCAATACCAGATCTCAATGTGCAGATTCACGACATCTGTCCACAGTTCGCAGATGAATATTTGCAGAACATCCGAGCAGAAACAGCAAGAGACCCTGAACTTGCTGCCCTCAAGGAAGTTGTCGTCAATGGCTGGCCCAAGACAGTGAAAGAACTACCTTCAATCCTTCATCCATACTGGCATTATCGAGAAGAACTAGCCATCGAGGACAGTTTGCTCTTCAAAAGCCACCGAATCATCATTCCGCAGTCGCTCCAAGGGGATATCCTCTCGAAACTACATGCTGGCCACCAAGGCACAGAAAAGACCAAACTCAGGGCACGCACATCAGTATTCTGGAGGAACTTGAACAAAGACATTGAAGAATTGACAAAGTCGTGCTTGATATGCCAAGAACTGCAACCCAAGCAAGCAAGAGAACCTCTAATTCCATCTGAAGTGCCACCACGACCTTGGCACACTATAGGAACTGACATATTCTACCTCGATGGTGATGAATATCTCTTGGTTGCAGATTTTTACACCAAGTACCCGTTTGTCAGAAAAATCCCAAAGGGCCAAAGCACTAGCAAGTGTGTTGCAGATCTGACTAAACAAATCTTCAGTGAACACGGAATTCCTAGGATTGTGAGATCCGACAACGGGCCCCACTATCAAGGCCACTACCGACAGTTCGCAAACGAGTATGGTTTCAGTCACGTGACAAGTTCACCCAACTATCCACGCAGTAATGGATTCATCGAGAGTCAAGTGAAAACTGTTAAACGAGTTTTGAAGAAAGCCAAGAGATCCAACTCAGACCCGAACAAAGCTCTTCTATGCCTTCGCGCAACCCCAATCGACAACAAGCTACCATCTCCAGCAGAACTGCTGTTCGGAAGACAAGTACAAGACAACCTGCCTAGGAAGATCCGAAGTGACCAAACCAATGAAGATGTCGTCAGTAGACTGCAAGAAAGACAGGCCCAACAGAAATACTACTATGATCAGCATACCACTCCTCTATCTAGTCTGCTTCCTGGTGAACATGTGACCATTCAGAACCCCAAGACACTGGAATGGAACCCGGCAGTGGTACAGAATGAGGTTGACGGTGCCCCTCGGTCTTACATGGTAGCTACACCAAGTGGTAAGGAACTACGCCGAAACCGATCTCAAATACGGCAAGTCCCTCAAGTTCCCCCCAAACACGTCAAGTTTGACCTAGGGAGAAATCAAGTTCATCGATTTAACCCAGGAACAGACCAACCAGTCAATATATCCTCAGGAGCTGCCCAATCCCAAGCAGTCCAAACAGCCTGCTCACCCCCAGTAGGAGCTTCCCGAGCAGTCAGTGCTACCCCAGGAGCAGATCAACCGGTGAACTCAGCTCAAGCTGCTGGAAGCCATTATGTGACTCGCAGTGGAAGGGTAGTTAGGGCACCCTCCAGGATGGACGCTTAAGATAAACTAAACAAGTCTTGATCAGACGAACACTGTTGATCATTAGTTTCATATTACTCGAGTTAAGATGAACACTGAGAACTGTGTTACACCTTATCAGTTTTTTTTTTCAATAAGGGGGATGTAATGATCGCTTCCGGTTTATGACCACTTCCGGTCACATGACATGTGGTGTAATTTTACTCTGACTGTAGTGTTTACCTCGTGCGTGTGTTATGCAGAAATTCGCTTCTTCGAGTTGATATTATACGATGTTTAACACAAACGTTGGCTGGTTTATTGACTCGACACAGTTCAAACGAAAATAAAGGGAAAGAAAAAGCTGTAACTGAGCTGATTACCCAATAATGCAGATTAGTAAAAATCTACTAGTATACTAATGCAAATGCCGTAATCTGATTGGCTTAGCTACTGCACACTATCAGCCATTAGAGTGCAGTGGTTGAAGGTGTTCTTCAAAAATGGCGACGTCTTCGCGCTTTTGCGAAGTTTCGCAGGATGATTTAGAACTTTTACTGAAAAATTCAGTTCCTGAGAAGACTAGGCAGGCAACTAAGTATGGAATGAAAATTTTTAACGGTAAGAAGCTTAGAAATGATACAAATTAATGATATTTACGCGATAAATCAGAAACAAGAAACATTTTCCTGATTTCCTCATTAAACTTCAATGGCTTTTTCGTTTCAGAATGGTTTGAAACCCAAAACAAATTTACCTGTGCAATCGAAGAGCAGTCAAAAACAGAGTTAAATAATTGTCTGCAAATGTTTTACGTGTCCATTCGCCAAAAAGATGGCAGTCGTCTTAAGATTTCGTCACTGAAAGCTATCAGAGCGGCCATTGACCGCTATCTCCGCCAAAATCCTCACAACAAACCGTGGTCCATAGTTGGCGACCCTGAGTTCAACAAGGCCAATGAAACGCTAAATGCAGTTTGTAAAGACATGGTGAAACGAGGTCAAGTAAGTCCAGTAGTCCACAAGGCTCCCATAACAAGCGAGCAACTCGAGAAATTGTATGAATCTCAGCAGCTTGGCGAGGCAACAACAACAAATCCTACGCAGCTTCTACGAACGGCATGGTTTTACGTGACACTGTACTTCGGCAAACGTGGCAGAGAAAGTCAAAGAAATCTTGAGAAACAAATGCTGTGTCTTCGACAAACTCCGGAGGGAAGACGATACTACGAGCTCCGTGCAGTGCTGTCCACGAAAAACCATCAAGGTGGGCTCCATGACAACGCAGATGAGTCGGATGGTAAAATGTTTGAGGTGAAAGGTTCCCCTCGCTGCCCTGTCCAAACTGTGGATAATTATTTAAGGCATTTACACCCAGAATTAAGCTGTCTCTTCCAGCGTCCGAGAGCCATTTCAGCCAAATTTGATCCTCGTAAAGACGACGTGTGGTTTTGTAATGCCCCAATCGGCCAGTCCATGCTCGGGAGTATGATGAAGAAGATGAGCCAAAAAGCTGGTATTGAGCCCCATCTTACAAATCACTGTGTAAGAGCTACTGCAGTGACTGTTTTGTCTGACCACAATGTGGAAGCAAGACACATTAAAGCGGTAACTGGGCATAAATCAGATCAATCGATTGAATCATACAACGCTCGGGCATCTTTCCAGCAAAAAGAGAACATGTCCAATATTTTGAGCCATTTTGTCAGTGGCCAGAGCCATACTTCAAACGGTGAATCCGGTCCACTTTCCAGCGCTTTAGCTGGTCCTTCAACCAGTGGTTTTGACGCAGACCACATGCAGTTGACAACCCCGCAGTTTCAGCCACACAATCAGCACGTTGTTCAAATCCAAAACTTCGCTCAGCCACAGCCATACAGTTTTCACAATTTCACGGTGTCCATCGTAAACAATTACCGTTAAAGGACCTTAAAGAGTTTCCCTGACATTAATTGATGGACAATTTCAGCCCGTCTGGTGTACTTTGAGTGATGATCGAGATATTTTTCATGAACTTATTTAAACTTTCGCTTTGCATCTATTCGATCACGGCGCTGTTCTCGTTTTACTGAATGGGTTGTCAAAGCAAGCTGTCAATAAAAAGATTCCGCGCGCGTGATACAGTCGTACTCATCACGTGGACGTGGATGTTGTTATGCAACAAATGAACATTAAATTGGTATTTTTTTTTACCGAAACAAGACTCGTTTGGTATGATTTTTACTAAAACAATTAGATTATTCGTTCTCGATTTCTATGGGTGATAGTTGATTCGGCCTTCGGCCTCATCAACTATCAACCCATAGAAATCTCGAGCTCATAATCTAATTGTTAAATAGTTTTAAGTTAGTTGAAAGGGAATTATATTCTTCCCTCAGATAGCAACAGCTCAAATGAACTGACCACCCAAGAAAGACAGAATAGTTTTGCGTTCGTTGAAAAGGAAATTATATTCTTCCCTCAGATAGCAACAGCTCAAATGAACTGACCACCCAAGAAAGACAGAATAGTTTAAAGTTAGTTTAAAAAAATTATATTCTGCCTTCAGATAACAACAGCTCAAATGAACTGACCACCCAAAAAAGGCAGAATAGTTTAAAGTTAGTTAAAAAAGAAATTTTATTCTGCCTTCAGATAACAACAGTACTATATCCTCACTGTCTATTACTTACCGCATCATGAAACTAAGTTATGGGAAAGAGATCCGCTCCTTGTCATCCCTGAGGAAGACCGCTGTAGCCCAAACCCCGGCATTTCCATATACACACCAGATCCAAAAACCCCAAAACATGCAATACTCAAAACACCCATTACTCAAATACTCAGAACTCCAATACTCCAAGGATTCAAAATTCCAAAGATTTAATAACTAACAAAAGCTAACAAGACCGAGAGACGAAAATAACACTAGAACAACGAAGCAAAACCTTCGTTAAGACGAAAAGGTATAACTCAGCAAGAAATCTTCTGCAAATTCCTTTGATCAGCGAAGGACGGAGCAGCTTTAGAACTGACAGAAGCTAGACCAAGTGTAATCCGTTCTAATAAATCCGAAGAAACAGAGGCGCCAGAGCGGCGCGTGTACAGCAGCTTCATCTCTGTGCTCCGCCAACCCACATACTGGGCGATCTGATCAGGGGTACAGCCCAAACCCTTAAGGGTATAGGATAAACCTACCCGGAAACTGTGAGAGGTCTCTCCGTCGTCAATAGCAGCGGCTTTAAGGTATTTATGAAGTCGCGCGGAAGCGGGTGAGCCACCCAAAGGGCGATGAGATACCGCCTTTTTATCTACCGAAGACCTAAAAAGATACTCGCCGAGAAGAGGGACACCTAACGCTTTACAAGCCGCAATATAATAATTCAACCACAATACTGGACAGACGGGCACATTCGGAATACGCAACGGAGCAAAGGGGCGGGAAAAACCAACGCGAATTGTTTTACCAAATGTGAAGTTTAGAAGAAAGCCCTCCCTGTCCTTAAAGGTCAAATGAACCAAAATTTCGAAAACTTCTCTTTGTGTCATTTCAAAGTGACCGAACATTAAAGAGGACTACTGGAATACAAAATCACGTAGAAATTGTCCTATCTGAGCTTTTAAGGGAGTAAAACAACATGGAGTACGGAAATATCCGAAGAACAAACGAAAACGTTTCTGAAATGGCCGCGCGCTTTACATTGAAGGAATGGAAACAAGCACGTGTTGTTGTGACGTCACTATTGGCGAGTGGATGAGGAGCTCAATCTCAATGCTATACTTATTCTTTGCGATCTGTCGAAAAGTTCTTCGTTTTAACCTTTCGTTCTCTCTTCGAAAAAGGCCGAGGAAGTCGAACATGTGGTTTTTAACGTAGAGCGGTACTAGTATGAACCAATTAATGCACTGATTAATGGCAACGGAACCGTATGCTGGAACCTCCGATGACTCGTTTGACTGCAAAGAATACGATGTAAACAAGGACCGAATCAGTCAAGTGGATTGGTGAGCATTTGTTTACTCAATATACTGTAAAAGATCGCCGTAGAATGGTCAATAAATACGTTGGAATCGCCTTTGAAGCATTTGCTTTGTTCTCTGTGGTGTTTAATTGTATTTTCGATGTATACTGTGAAGCCATACTTCCATGCTCTGCTGTCGTTTTGATCCGCGTTTCTTCTATATTAATATTCACCATACTATGAAAAGGTGGCCATAAAATTACAACTGCATGGTGTTCGCTTTCATTTCACGCATTTTATCTGCTCCCTGTGTTTTTTGTACATTTTCACTGTTTATTGTTATGCAATACCATAATTTCCATGCAGCTGTTTTGGTGAGTCCGATTTCATTCCGATGACACTGCGTGAACAATCCCAAAGGCTAGATAACATGTACAATCGTTGTAACAGCGGTATCCGTGAATTGACAAAATGCCAGTGATTAAATCTTATATGCTTTTTTCAATGAAATGTTTACTTTTCTTTACAATCTTGACTTGCACTTAAATGCAGGTGCATTTCTGGAAACTGTGTGCCCATGCAAACTGGGCAGGAAAGTGTCTGCTGTCGTGAAATCTCAAAGGCATCTGATAAGATACCACATTCCATGTCCTGTATTACTGAGAATGAGAATTTTACTGCTGTGTGCAGCTGTTATTTAGATAACTTATAACCAGTATCTAGAGAATGAAGGCCCGATTTATAATGAGCCACTAAATGGGGATGTATATGTATGCTTGTAAACATTGTCATATTTTTTGTCAGACCATCACCAACATAAGTATGTGTGTCTGGAAAAGGTTTCTGATTTTGGGTAATGCATGAATTATGTGGGATTGTCATGTAAGGAGTTCACCTACAATTGGTGTATGTCAGTATCAAAATGGCCACGGAAAAGAGCATAGTCATAATTTTGGTCTAGAAATGAGCAAGCTTGTGAATGGGTGGGCTGTACACTGATGCTAAACATCTCATGGCCATTAACAACCTCCCTGAAAGTTTTCCATTTGGTATATATTCTGTATCATTACACTACTTGCAATAACTTGCATGATGTCAAAGTGATTTAACATAATTCATTGTCCCATAACTCCATCCAATCTAGATGTGGTTACTTGCACCATTTGTACAGATACATGTATTTGTCATACCACCAAAACTGCTGCCAAAACAAATCAAGCATTCCTTTAGGATAAAAAACACTTAGATGATAAATTATTATGTCCTTTGACTGTAAAATGAAATATTATGTAGCTCCAGAGGGTATATAATTCATGCCACTAAGAATTTTATGAACCAAATGAGGAAAAAGGTGGTGAAAATTTTGTCACCCAAGGTTTGAGAGTATGGTGAGGGTGGTAAAGGGTATTTTCGTGAGCCGTGAATTGCCTTTTTAGTTTCCCGTGAAATGTGAAATGGCCGTTTTTTTCCTCGTGAAATGTGATTGTGGTAATAACCGTGATCTGTGATTTTTGATTATAATTGTCTGTCAAATGAGAATCGGGTGTTTAATTGACTGTGAACTGTGATTTCGTTTCATGTTTCTCTAATTTTGAGAGAAATTATAACAATAGATGCCATATGGTACAGTACAAACTATACTGCGTTCCATTGCAATCTGAAACGTCATTCTTGACCCTGGGCCGTGATTGCCATGGAAACCTGTCTGGGATAGCTTTGCTCATCAATGGAAACAGCCTCTGAAGGTCGCGAGATTCTACCAGACGTAACTGTTTTGATGAGTTATATGGCAAACAGTAACAAGAAATCCTTAATCCACAAGGAGAAGGTCTGTTTTTCAATGTTTGCCACGTTAAATCATGAGCCCCAAAATTAAACAATAACTGCAAGCACATTCTTACCTTATATCCTGTGTGCATTTGTTTGTTTGTGGTTGTTTTTTTGCTGTTCACACCCTAATTTAAACTTGCATTGTACTGTAAACATTTAGTAAAAAAACATGTTCTTTCACCAATCTCGTTACAATCCCTGATGAAGTCTGTGTGATCAGAGGAAACCGGTCGAATAGCAAAGATGTTAACAAAATGTGTGGCTGTGTACTGTTCACTAGTTTAAAAAAAAAAAAACATCAGACAAGGGAGTGCTTTGACTGTAGTTCTTCTTCTGACCAAAGTAAGGGATTGTATGTTTTATCATGTGGGAGGGTGGGCTGGAGTAATATGGGGGAGGGTCACCGAAAAAAAAAAATCATCCCAAGCGGGAGGGTCATCCATTTATCAAACAGCATTTTTACTCTCAATTCAAACGTCTCAAACGTTATGGGTTCGTGGTTTTCCTTTACTGTACAGTTTCGAATGAATAAATTTTCGGAAACAATGGAAAATAGGCAAAAGGAAACTTACAACGTTTTTTATTAATTTTTTTTTTTGGGGGGGGGTGTGGCCTCCTTTTTACTCTGACTATCTGTGAAGGGCCATGCTTTATTTTCAAGACATACGTGGAGGGCCAAGGGTATCCTATTTAATAGTTAGTCCAGCCCACCTCCACGCCACCCCTTCCCCCCCCCCGCCACATTACGTACACTCCCTAAGAACATCGCTTTTTTTTCTCGTGAAACGTGAAGCCCCCATTTTATTGTCCGTGAAATGTGAAACAGCCGTTTTATTTCCCGTGAAACGTGATCAAGACCCCCCCCCCCCCCTTTACCACCCTCTATGGTATTATATATAGATTGAGTACGTTTTTACTCTTTTCTGTCAGTACATACAGATATGTTGCCAAAAGGCAATATACCTATTGGATACATGAGAAGCTGTCATCTTGTTTTTGGTAAAAAAAAAAAATAAAAATAAAAATAAAATAAATAAAAAAGAAAAATTAAGAGAGAGCTTTACACGTGAAAGTACCATAGTTTTTCGGTTATAAGGTGCACTCGGCTATAAAACACACCTCAAACTCAGCAACACTTGGTAAAAAGACGCACCATAAACTGAAAGTAACATCGGAAGGACTAGAAATACATGTGGAGCGACAACGAAGTTGTAGTAAACAGGAACAAAAAACCGTGCATAAATAAACAGCCAAAAAAGTAGAGGGAACACATTTTATTAAGTTTATGTACTTGCGACCTACGAAATAACCAAATGTTTGTAAATAAAACAAGAACGTTGCATCCTGATTCGATTCGAGCGAAATTGCCACATGCGCGGGCGAATAAAACTATAAAAACTGATTCACCTTGATTATTCAGTAACGTAAACACTAGCGACGAGAACGCTCGAGTAACTGACCACAAATGTCAATGCACAAAAATGGATGGATGGACAAAGGTTTGTTTAATTTCTTAAAAAAAAAACCATGAGTTTCCATATCTCGCAATGGAGGTGTTTGCGATGTTAGCACTATAACTTAAGTATCACATTACAGAGCACCTGCTTTTTAAGCACGTCCGATATGCAAACGGACGGCTTTGTTTTGAAATTACTCGCGATGTTTTTTTATCTCGCATTACCAGTTTTGAACAAGTTGAATTGAAGTTCTGCTTGCCGATATATCGCAAGCTAAGGCGACATAATTAATTTTCAATTTGGAGCAATTGCCTGGCTTTCGGCTTATAAATCTGAGACAACTTGTTCCCGAGAGGTCAAACTCCCGTCCAGGTTGCCGTGTGAAGAGGACGCTCAGTTACTCCGCTTTCTAGGATATTATTATCCAACCACTAAGATCATCCTCCTTGAATGTTAACAAGCGCTTACTTTTCCAAAAGGATGCGAAGTGAAAGGCTCTGGCCAAATATATTTACGGCTCCTGTTCATTACGTAAATTCGTCAATGGTTTGAACGGACGTCTCAGCTCTTCACATCCCAGCAAACTTAATATAAGATCTAATTATCAGAGAGAGCAAAAGGATCACTCTACTTCCAGCTATTTGAAACAAGATGGAAAATGCCTACTGCTAACTTTCTGCCGTTTTGCAAACGCTGAGCGAATACATTAGGAATTGCCGCTTGAAGTCGTCCCGTTATTCGGCGGTCTAGAATTGTTGTCGGTGTTGCTTCTTTTCTGGCCGATTTTTGTTTTGGATTCCACGTTTTTATTCTTTAAAAAAGTTGGTACGGCATCCTCTTTCAAGTCAGTCTTCGTGGCTTGAAAGCTGGAACTAGCGAACTCCTTGCCACGAGATTTTGTTTGAAGATGTGTGGTGTGAAATGTAAAATGGTCTGCACAAGCGATTCCCTCTTCAGTCTTATGAGCCATTTCCTCCGTAGTTTTGGGTCATGTGGAAACTTGAAAGTACTTACTTTACACTTGGAATTGTTGCTGCAGTTTATTGCAGCACAAAACACAGTGCTTTCCGCTAAAAAAACGACACTAATTTCAAGACTCACTTGTAGTTTTTAATGTTCCCGCAATTTTTCAGCTCGCCAATAGTGACGTCACTACTGTTAATTCCGACAAATTCCCGACAATTGACCCGACCGCTCTACGAATATCACAGCCAAAACGAAGCACTTTTCAGCATCCAATATCTCTGGGATGCAATACCCGATCACTCTGAAACTCCAGAATATGTTTATTTCTTACTTAAGCTACAAAATTCAATAAAAATTGACTTAAGAAAAAAACTTTGAAATTTTGGTTCATTTGACCTTTAAGGCGAAAACCTTGATCCGCTTGCAAACGTCCCAAATCGGAGGCCCTATCACCAGTG
>JAEMWC010000482.1:240000-247500 GCA_016490735.1 Pachyseris speciosa
TCGGAAACACGCAAACCGGCGGAATAGCAGAATCATAGCGTCTCCCTTTAAAGTTTCCCTTGAAATGTCGGAAGAAATGGTAAACTTTCACTCACTCTCGGATAATCTGAAGCAAGCTAACTTTGGGGCACGAGTGTCCGGTAGAAAGAATGAGGTTCTCCCAAAAATCCACATGGTTATGCAAGTTGCCTGCGTGGAATGAGTCCGGGTTTCTAAAACGCAACTGTGCCAAGTTTGCGAGGGAGGGATCGCTGACCACAAGCTGAGGTGGCACGGTGGGGCCAACGAAGGATAAGGGTTCCCCGTTTATATCACACCACGTGAGGTCCCAACTAGGTAGTGCAAGGATGTCTCGCAATGCAACCTCAAATTCCTGAAACAAACGGAGAACGCAAATAAAAAAGTTGAGACAGGAAAGGGGGGAAATCCCTTATCCTTCGTTGACCCCAGCTCTGATCAAAGACCAGAATAAGGCACTTAGAAATACCCCAAGGTCAACGAAGAAATGAGGCAACAAAGGCCAAAAACGACAGGGAGACAAATAACGCTAGCACAAGGCCTTATTAAACAAAAGAACAAGAGAAAATAGGCACAGCAACAAAACTACAGGACGAAGTATGAAGATATATTTCGCAAGGAAACCGTTCAAGATGTCAAATACGGCTAAGGAATAGATGGCCTAAAACCATCCCGACCAAGAAGAAAACTAACGAACGAGTTTACAAGCACCTCAAGAATTTAAAGATAACAATACGCAAAAGAATCGCGATTTACAGTTATTCCTTAACGCTTATAACTCCCACGACTTCGTCCGCGAAAACAAGCCCTCGCAAAATGCCCGGGCAAGCCGCATCTGTAGCAAAGAGGCTGACTGGGGGCATAAGAGCGTTGGCGCCTGAGCTGGCGAGAGCTAGAACGGCTAAATTGCGAAGGCTCCTCACGCTGTATAGCCTTAAGAAGCGCTGACGACTCCTTGGCCACCTTTGCTCTGGTAGGATCACCCAAAAGGCCCAAGAGTAATCTCTGGTGCGCAGAAGAGGAGAGAGAGCTGGATCTCCCCTTTAACTCATCTAAAATTGCGGCATAGTAGTTTGCTTTCTCATGGGCGACAGACCTGGCCGCTCGCACCAAGGCTTCCACGTGGGCGGACGCCTCCCAAGGATCATAACCCGTTCCTGGCTTCTGAAGGGCATTACGTACAGATGAAAGGGCGGCCGTGACGGTGTTAACACCCTGTTTCTCCTCCAGAGCTTTAAGCTTATCCTCCAAGAGTGTAATGCGATCATCAGCCTAAGGGAGGTCGAAAAGGAACACCTAGGTTAAACCAGGGTCCAGACAAACACGAGTAACCCACCTGGCACTTCCCAACCGGATAAGCGTTAAAGTATAAGCCGTCGTAACCGATCTAACGATCTAAAGGAGCCAAGACGGTCCCGGACCATTAATATCAATCTTCCTTAAAAACTATCTCCCGGAGCCAAAACGGTCTCGGACCGTTAATAACACTCTTCCTTCCAACCCGGCTCCCGGAGCCAAAAACCGGTCCCGGACCGTAAACATCAATCTTCTTTCAAAACTGGCTCCCGGAGCCAAAACGTTCCCGGACCGTTAACAATAGTCTTCTTAAACGCGGCTCCCGGAACCAACAAACGGTCCCGGACCGTTAATAGCACTCTTCTTCCAAAAAACTGGCTCTTGGAGCCAAAACCGGTCCCGGACCGTAAACATCAATCTTCTTTCAAAACTGGCTCCCGGAGCCAAAACGGTCCCGGACCGTTAATAATACCCTTCTTTCAAACGCGGCTCCCAGAGCCAACAAACGGTCCCGGACCGTTAATAGCACTCTTCTTCCAAAAACTGGCTCCCGGAGCCAAAACGGTCCCGGACCGTTAACAGCAAACTTATTTCAAAACAGGCTCCTGGAGCTAAAACACTCTACTTAAAACCTGGCTCCCGGAGCCCAAGACGGTCCAGGACCGTTGATAACAAACTCCTCTCAAAACTGACTCCCGGAGCGAAGACGGTTCCGGACGGTTAATAACACTCTCCCCCATCTTCGAAAGCTGGCTCCCAGAGCCAAAACCTGACATGAGCAACAGACGAAAAGCGGTTTCGAAACGACAGAAAAAGGTATGGGCTCCTAGAGCTGAACGAAACCGAACCGCAAACAAACAAAACGAACAATACCAAATAAAAGGCGATTACTAAAGGTAAACAAACCGGCGAACATAAAAGGCCCTAAACTATAAGAAATAACCAGAGAAAACAAAAGAAACAAGGAAAGGAAACGGTGACAAACAAGCATGCCCAAGGGGCACGTGGCACGGAAAAAACCGCCCCAGATAACGAAAACCGACGAAAACAAAACCAAAACAAAACAAAACCAACCGAAACGCCAAAAACTACGAAAGGACGGCCTACAACAGAAGACTAATACACAAAAACAAGCTAACACGCACCACAAAGCGGAAAAACAGAAAAACACCTGATTAGGTACCACCACGGGTTCTGCCGCCGGTCCTGGCACAGGTTCCGCCGGAGGTTCTGGGACAGGCGGTTCTGGTGCCGGAGGCAACGGAGGTAAATCACCCGCTGGTTCCGCCATGAAGAAACCACAGTTTATATTTAAGCGAAAGGAAAGAAACGTGCTGGTGTTGGTTGACTGTGTAGGAAAAAACGAACCTCGGCCCTTCGTTTCGGCGGACGGCGCTGTAACAGAATGAAATCGAAGCTGCGTGGCCTAGCTTATCAATACAGGGCGCCCGCGATGCACCAACGCATTCCCCAGGGCCACGGTGTAATTTAGAATGTTGTTTCATGATGCGCTAATTAATTATTCAGTGAGAATAGCTCAAATGAACTGACCACCCAAGAATGACAGAATAGTTTAAAGTTAGTTGAGAAAGAATTATGTTCTGCCTTCAGATAATAACAACTCAAATGAACTGACCACTCGAGAAAGACAGAATGGTTTAACGTTAGTTGAAAAAGAAATTATATTCTGCCTTCAGATAACAACGGCCCAAATGAGCTGACCACCCAAGAAAGACAGAATAGTTTTGAGTTCGTTGAAAAGGAAATTATATTCTGCCTTAAGATAACAACAGCTCAAATGAACTGACCACCCAAGAAAGACAGAGTAGTTTTGAGTTAGTTGAAAGAGAAATCAAACTCTGCCTTCAAATAACAACAGCTCAGATGAACTGACTACACAAGAAAGAAAAGATTTTAAAAGTTAAAAGGAAACAATAGATAAATTCTACTGTAAGAAAGCAACAGCTCAATTTGAACGAACTGTACCAAGGCATTGTCACTGCAAGCTTAAGAGCTAAATTTACATGCCAGCCCAATTACGAATCTGAAGCATAAGGTTTTTGCGATGCAACTCCATGTCACTGTATCTCCACCGAAAGCTGCTGATACATGAGGGGCCTCTCTCCAGGAAGTCTTTTGCTGCCATGATAACACCAACTCCACAGCTCCCAGCACCAACGATATTCGAATCATTCCCTCTTTGATATGGCGTTCCAAATCGTTTGAAGTGGTTGCAGTTTGCCCAGAACTTTGTCTGAAGGGTCGCATGTGATGGATACATTTCTGTGAGCAATTCCAACAAATCTTTCATTGTTGGAAGAGTTGTATCGTAAATGGGCATCATCATCATCAGAGTACATTTCCGTACTTGGCAAATTGACATAAATCAAACCCCAGTGGTGGACTGGCACTAATATTTGCTGGAGGGGGCTGAAATTTTTCAATTCACATGCTATTCTCGCCAATCGCTTCTTCCAAGCAGGAGAACTGTGCTAAGTGACGCGCTTATTAAGAAATTTACACGTAGATCGGAACTTCATGACAGAAATACGCGATATAAAAAAGATTTAAATCTGCCGAGATGTAGATTAAAAACTGAGCAACGATCTTTTGCCTATAGAGGGGCTACCTGCTGGAATAGACTTACCAAAGACCTTAAAGAAGTAGTGAACTCTGGCACTTTTAAGAAGAGACTTGTAAATATGCTTTTAACGTAACATTGATTTATCTTTATTTCCCTAGTAGTTAGTTTCACTAGTTATTACATTTTATCCCTTTATCTTATCTTGTAATTTTAATATATTGTGGCTGAAAAGCCCTGTAAAGGGAGCTTCAATAAATGTATGTAAATGTATGTAATGCGTATTTTGGCCCGTGTTTTCTTGAAAACTGAGAGCAAAAGAGAGAAAAAAAATATAGGGCCATGTTTTTTCTAATGTATGAATCAAAGGCCACATGCAAAAATTCAGCTCATTTGGACGACATCAGCAAAATGGCCAAAATCGTCACTTACGCCCTTCTTCCACTGAGCCCTTCAATTAGTGTTTCCATCGCGCGCCGGCGAGCGTGAATAAAATTTCTGCCGTCACAACATTTAGTACAAAATTTTGATATCGCTGGTTCTACAAGTGGCACAGCTCTAGACGATTGAAACGGCAAAATACTCTGTCTTAAACGCTGAATTTCGTTAGAAAGTGCTTATGATGTGCCAGTTATTGACGAGTTGTTTCTTTCAAAGCAAAGTTTTTATAAAGTGTTTTCTCTTTTCATCACGCGTCGCCGAGCGTGCCGTCACAACAAACAATCAAAGGCTCCTGTGAGCTAGCTCATGGATGCATCTTGCTACACTAATTGCAACCTGCATTTGACAAGTAATGCAACCTCTTTCCCAGAGTCTATCAAACTTATTATTGTGACGGATGTATTCCCGCCCTCGACGCAACCTCCCATCAAAGAGAGTGTTGTGTGACACCCCGAAAAACGTATGACCTAAAGAAATCTGCAGCTATGTTACAGCATTGTAACTGTTTTTTACCACAATATTGAACTACTTTCAAAAAATAATTTATATTACTGATCGTTCATTTCAGCCAAAGGATATAGACTTTCTGAACAAGATTGGTGTTTTGGCGGCTAGATTTTAGAATACCGCGGCCATTTCATTTACATACCATTGAAGCTATTGCAGACATTTCAGAAATTTCCGATCTTGTCTTCGATAAGAATCCAATACGTGCCTGTCTCAGTTTAAGCAGTAAAATCGATCATATTTTTCTCCCAAAACAAATGTGTTGCATGTCTAAATACGGGCTTACTTTCTTTGATCATTAAGACATTCATTCCTCCCTGGTTCTTAAACGATAATAGTGTTTTAAATAAATGATTTTACTTTACTTTACTTGCTTCTTTCTCCGGGTGACAAGCCGATAGGAACAGCAATTTCATCATCGCTTTTAAGATATCAGCGTGCAAATTTCGTCGATTTTCATCTTCAGTTCTCGCAGCTTGTGTACGCAATCGTATTAGCTTTCCACTTTCCAACTCTACAAAAGTATATTCAAGAGGATAGGACGAAAAATCATCCGCTTTTCAATCTTCGCATGCTCTGATCGACGCCATTAATTCCATTATTCACTTCATGATACATAAACAGTCGAGCAAGAATCTACGCATTTCTACTCCCCCTAAAACTTGCAAACCTTGAGCAAAGAGAACTCCGGGGACAAATACAGTACTTACCAGGGGAGGGAAATGTTTCATCCAAGTTTAACGAATAAATTAATCAGAATCGAGTGAGTGAGTGAGTGAGTGACATCGAGTGCCTCCTATACCTTACGGCATGACTACGTCATCCATGAGCTAAAAATGTGGCATCTCTGGTTCAACAAGACACAGAGACGATTAAAGCGACAAAATACTGTCTTAAACGCTGAATTCCGTTAGAAATATTCTTATGATGCGCCATTTATTGAAGAGTAATTAACGCACATGTAGTTTATAAAATTTATTTATTTAGCACGCGCCGACGAGTATGAATTTACAACGAACAAATGTTCTACAAGGCGCCACGAGTGAAACTGCAAAAATGCTGTCGTTAACTTGAATATTCGGTGTATACTGTAGTAACTCTTGCTATTCAGACTATTCAAAATTAGCAATGACTCAACAACAAAAGGAAGACAATGAGTAAGCTTATACATACTAATGAGCCATTTTGCGTATGTGATAGACGCGTATATAAATATATGTGCACTGTGTATGCGCGTTTTTTTGCGTATGTTTTGGTTTGCTTATCTGCGAGCTGGCTGTACTGTACGTACAGAAAGGGTTAAAGCGATTTTTCGTTAATATTCTTTGGGAAGAGCCTGATATTCCCGCTTTCCCCATTCTGGTCTTATGTCCGCTATACTACACGAACTGTACATATATCCAATTTTGGTCGTTTCGCAGTGTAAGCAACATGTCCCATGTTTGATAGCATTTGAATAGGTCTTGAATTTTCATACAGCACAGTGTACATAGCTATTCAGCTGGGGAACGGCTAGCAACAAAGTTTTATTTTATATTTGCACTGATGTAGCCCCACAGTTTTTCGGAGATATTAAGCCCCTTATCTATTACTGTAGTTACTACAAGGTTACTACAGGTGGAAGAATGAAATGAGCATAGATTTAGTGCAGATGTGAACCGTGCATTCATGAGCAATTTACATTCGGTGTTGTTTGTACCACCTGTTACAAGTAATGTATAATATTTTTCTTGTACAAGGCTGTGCTGTAAGAAAACACTTTAGCAGCCCAAAACTCTGCATTAATTTTTAAATTTCAGCATTTAAATTTTGTGCATAAACTAGGAATTCCTTGTCGCCCAAAGGTGAAAGCAAGTTGCAAGAGGCCAACAGGCACTTCTAGAGTATGGTCCTGTTGTTTATTTTGTAATGATAATTTTATTATTCACTTTTGCAGCTCAAGAAAATGTTAAGATTGTTGAGCCATTTCCTGAGAACATCTACCCAATTGAGTTCACTTCCACTAGTGTTACATGTGTTGCTTTGGATTCATCTGGAGTAAAGATTCCTGAGAAAATACTGTTTATGAGGAAAAATCGCCTTGCATTCTACACCGAGGTAACAGCTGATGGCAACTTGTATTTTACGAACGCTACAGACACCGTTCCCATAGGTAGGTACCAGCTGTTAAATAATAATAATAATAATAATACATGAAATAAATAATAATAATAATAATAATAATAATAATAATAACGACAAAACCGTTAAAGCTCTATTAAGCCCCCCCTCTCTATTAACCCCCCTCTCTAATAAGCCCCCCGTTTGGAAGTCGTTTTTTGTAATAAGCCCCCCCCCCTCTAACAATCCTCCCCTTTTGGAACATGAGATTTTGTAATGAGCCCCTCCTATTCCTTCTTATGAAATTCACTTCATGCAGCCAAGTTGGTTTACTTTTAACCAATTATACCCTCAAACACATAATACTGTTTGTTGCTCTTTATTAAATAATCAAGTTTTACTGCAGTTGTTTGAGTTTCATACAAAAACTATTATAAGACGAAAACGGCATGTTTGAGATTTCAAATAAGCCCCCCCTCTCTATTGAGCCCCCCTCTCTAATAAGCCCCCCGTCAATGAGGCCTGAAATTAAATAAGCCCCCCGGGGGCTTAATAGA
>JAEMWC010000482.1:255000-270000 GCA_016490735.1 Pachyseris speciosa
CAATCCTAAGCCTAAGTACAACCTGGGACCTCTAACTTTAGAAAATGTTGGTGTCAGAGATGGTGGGAATTATACATGTCTCCTTGAAGTAGAGCTACGTAAAATGAAAAAGCACAATGTTTCAGATTTCACTAAAGTTGAAAGTAAGTACTTTGGCCATGTATTTAAAAATAACTAAGGGACTGGTTGCACTTTGGTACAAAATTAATAATTATTGGGATTTCTTTGAGAATATATTCATTCATAATCTTTGTTTCAGACAAATACTTTATGCAATGGTTTTGAAACAATTGTGGTACATGTACATGTAAGTGTATGATACCACTTTATGATCAACTGTTGTTGATCATTCAGTCTTGTTAGTGTCATACTGTTATACATGTATGTTTTCAATTCATTACATTATCAGCCATCCAATGTGGGGTTGGAAAGTAGCGTTCATCTGCTCACCCCTGCAAGTTCAAAATCGGTTTAGTGGTCACACGTCATATAGTAGATCACTCACCCAAAGGTGGGGGCAGTTTTTCATCTTCAAGAAGTAAAGCTGTAAATAATTATTTTCAATTGCAAAGACATGGTTTTTTTGGACAATTCCCTCTGAGAATTAATGTACATGTATGTTTTGAAAATAAAGAACAAGTACTATTCATGCAATGCAACACCAGCTCCTTTGCTTGTTCTGTTTAGTTGCTGCTTGGCTTGACAAGCCACAAGAAGATTTGGAATTCAAAAAGCTCAAGGGAAAAGATATCTCTTTTGTGTGTGCAGCCCAAGGAAATCCTCTTCAGGTGGAATGGAAGCTTCAGAGAAAGGGTGAAGACAAGATACAGGCTTGCATAAGTAAGTTGGGCAATGTGTCGTTGCATGTTTCTGCAACTTGTACACTGTAACTTGTCCTCTCACATGACTGCTTCTCAAGTAGAGCTTTATCATACAGCACAAGCTGTATAGTGTACATTGCATATCTGAATCTTCCATTTAGATATATTAATCTCTTTAGCGTACTTGTGGAAATTTGCACAGAAGTCTGTGGCAGGTTCAGTTGATCTCACTGTGAAGAGTTACGGTACATAGCCTGCATCACAGACATAACTTAACTCTGGTTAGTAACCTCTGCGAAGCAGAGCCAAATTCTTTGTACCAGAATTTGAGTATGCACTATGATTGGCCCGTCAACAAAAGGCTTTTGTTGATTAGATCATACACCTGTACCACTATGAGCACGGCTACTATATAAACTCCCACTGAATTCAATTAATTCAAGCTTCTTTCGTTCACTGGCATCAAACCACCAATTTTTCAGGGGCAGAAGGCCGTGAGTTCAAACCCCACACCAGACCACAAACCAAGGTCTTGAATTGCATGTACACTGTGTATGAGTACCCCTTCCAAACCCCTTTCCCCAAGATGGAGGCAAAGGTTACTGGTTTAGCTTTATTGCTCTTTTGTAGTTTGTATGCAGCTGCTTTGTGATAATGGCTTCTATTTTAACAGATGAATCAGACTGGAAGTACAAAATAGAGCGCAAGGGGATCTACGACCCTTACATTCTGACTGTTTCTGACTTGCAATATACTGACAGTGGTATTTATTACTGTTGTCTTCCCTCGAACTGTTCTGATAATGTTGAGGACAACTGTCAGCGTTTCATTCTCAGGGTCAGAGGTAAGAGGCGTGCAATGTTAGCCGGTAGCTTTTGCTTTGTTAGGGTACATGCTTATTACTTTACAGTAAAATCGGTTTGGGTCACAGGCATCCCATACACAGCTATGGCAGCCAATCCACTGTCCCTCTCAGTTATGGTGTATAAGTTTTTCAACCTCGTTCCCAGGGTCTTCTCTCTTCCTCCCTCGAGAAACTACCCGGTTGCAACTGGTTATGTGTCCATGTGTACAAATCAAATCCACACAGAGGGTGGGCCCTCGACTTAGTGGAGACAAACTTTAACTTTCCTGCCCCTCCCTTCAATGTTTTTTGGAATCTGCAAAAATCGAGCAGACACGTGACCAGCCGCAACCAGGGTACTTACTCAAGGGAGGAAGAGAGAGGACCTTGGTAACAGGGTTGTGAGTTTTTATTGGTCTGTTAACCCTTTAACTCCAGATGTGAACATTTCAAAACATTAGTGTTACGTGTATTTTTATCTTTGTTAATCATGGAGTTATGAGGATATGTTGCGTGTACTGTGCAAAGATAAACAGATGTAGGTTTGGGTGGAGGCCAAGTAACAGAAACCAGTGACTGAGTCTAACAGGAGTTTGGTTTGTTTAATCGTGGATGTGGTTTACTGACCAGATTGGAATACATGGTCTCCTGTTACCCATCATTGATATTTTAAAGATAGAGATCAGCTACTGATAACATTGTATAATGTTTGGGCGACTCCTTGTTATCATTATCAAATGGAAATATGCAAGGTTTGATTTGTAGACAAGCAAAAAAATTTGATAATGTGCAGTGTAGATAATGCCTAGCTGAAGAGAGACTGGAATGAAAAGCTTTTATTGGCGTGATATGAAACTTGTAGCATGTTAAGGATGGATGATGATGGTGATGATAATGTTGAAATGAAGACATCAAAATGTTATTTTCTCTTATCTCTGAATTTTTTCTTGAATGTTTTCAAAAGGTCGAGATAACAGCAAAAGTGTTGAGATCTTTAGAAACAAAACGACTCTCTTTAATCGTTCAGACATGTTTCGACGGTACATCCCTCATCGTCAGTGTGACAGTTAAGATAGCAATAGTTCGTTACATAGTGTTACGATAACAAGTGTTCGTTGTAACATTACGTTTGATAAAATTTAAAGGTAAACGGTTAAACAGTGTGCGCGCGCACCTGACCATAAACAGCCGGTCGAGGTGCCTATAAGGAAAGTGACAGATTGATGTGTTTGACCTGCTGATTTATTGGACAGATCCTCTTACGTCTTTAAACATTTACAGAGTTCAGAGTCTTGTCGTAGCTCTTGCTCACCAGCTAGTTTCTGCGGCTACTAGATTTCAAGTTAAGCTTAAGGAAACTATGTACATAAAATGGGACAAGCCTGATCTGAATCAGCAGGTCAAACACATCAATCAGACGACGGCAAAGAAATGTACCAAAATGTAAAACGTACGTACAGAGCGATTGTTTTTGCTCATTAAACCTATTGTTCTCGTTGCCTCGCGTTCTCGTCCTCGTTGCTTAAGCTCCCTATTATTCAAACTAGACTCACTGTTTGTGATGTATTCTCGCCCGCACGCAATATCAAAGAGAGCGTTGTGTGACACCCTGAAAGTTACAGCATGGTAACTGTTTTTGCCACAATATTAAATTACTTTCAAAAATATTTTTTGTACTGATCGTTTATTTAAGCCAAAGGATATAGACTTTCTGAACAAGATCGGTGTTTTGGCGGCTAGATTTCAGAATACACAGCTATTTCATTTACATACCATTGAATAACAATAGCGTCCATTGTAATATGCCTCCGACTTGGAAAGCTATTTTAGACATTTCAGTATAGAGTCAGTCAGTCATGTAACTGTTTATTAGTGGTGATGCTTCTAACTGGAGCTGTATGCAAAAGTAACTATTAGCCCAGAGAAAAAGTGCTTCTTTGTCAAAATTAAACATTAGGAAAAATTAAAGTGCAGTTATCTGTAACGGACAGATTTTTTGAAAGTTTGACAATTCTGAAAAGAAATGGTTGGTGTGAAAAATCATTGGAGAATTGGAACTTGTAAGTTCAATCGGCCACAGAAATGGCCAATTTTGAGACATCCATTGCTTTTTGTAGTGGTGCAAAATGAATTGCTTTCGTGTTTACAAATAGTTGTTCACATGACCTGACTAAATAAATTGTTGTTGCAAAAGTTCTATTACATTAGAAAGAGAGCGATCTGAGAGCGATCTCTGAGCAAGACTATAAAAAATAATTCGACAAATTTAGATAATTTCCTTTGTTTGATCAGACTGTTTGTTCGCATAAGGATTCCCAACCGCTAAATGTTCACGAGAACATTGTGAATATTTAGCGGTCAAAAATACTTATGTGATATAAGTGAGGCTAGATTGCTTGTGCTGCACTGATTACGAACGGGACTTTGAGCGAGATGCGCAACGAGTTGCCAAATATCAGAAAGGTCTCTGAAGAGTCGCTTGGCGATGACAAAACAACAGTTGTCAGACTAGCCATGATTACAGCTTTCACAAGTCAAGTTTTCACCAGTTATTCACAAGTTTTCACAATTATTACAAACTAGAATTAGGTCTTTAATACACGTCACCCAACCACTGTTCTAATTTACCCTTATTTAGTAATGGTACAAGACACACCAGTTACGTGATGTATTTTGTACAACGGTACGACTGGTAAGTTACTTCTATAATGTTCACTCGCACACAAGCGACGTGTTAACAACAACAAGATTTATTGCAAGCCAAGTTCTACAAGCACGTGGAGGCTATGATAATGTATTCTAATTATGCAAATTAATCATGACAACTTCTGTTATCATCTTTGAACTCTCCTTGAATGAAACTCTGCGTCCGTCGACAAACCCACCAACAACATTTCAGCCATTGGTTAGCTGATTGGTTACAACGCAGAGGCCATCACAAGTTAATTTTGTTTTACAACCTTCGATTCTGGCCTCATAGGACAAGAGCTTGACGTATTTCCTAACTAAAATCTTTAATAGGGCGATCGCAAGCCAACTTTGTTTGTTTACTGAGAAGAGTCACACAAAACATCATGGAACCCCTTAGCTGAAGTCAGCCTTTCCTTGTTTTGCCTCGTGAGCTCTTAATTACTCCACAGCAAAATGTTAATTTAATGAGAAGCTCCAAGAGTGTAAACTGGGCTCATATTGTTGCAAATTACGCAAGAAATTGTTGGCGTGTTCAAGAAGATAGTCGTTTAAGCAGAAGACAACTTCGGAAAGGTAAAAACTGGAACTGAGATGAATTTTCCTGCCGTTTTTGCCATTTTGATCACTTGAAAGTACTTCGTATCGAGTACAAGCCATGCACTAGAAAGACAAAGGTACACAGTTTTCTCCCCGCCAAAAATCATATTTGCATAGAGTTTTGTCAACTAGATTTCAATTGATCGTCCGACGACAAGTAAAAGTTAGCTCACGTGACAGCTATCACATTTCCATCATTAGTCTGCAAAATTCGCCGAAGAAAATAGCCTATCGCTTGTTGTAGCCTGGGACCAGACTCCGCAGTATGGTAACGAGTGAAAAGAAGGAGCGGGGAACTGTGTCCCACGCTCGGCTCGCAATTTTTTTCACCTCTTGATCAGTCACCCCACTGCGGAGCCTGGTTCCAGGCTACGTTTGTTGCAGAGAAAGATCTCTGTGTTATTAGTTAAGAAAGCCCAGGTTTAAGAATATGTTTATGCTTAGCGTACGTATACCGAGTTATGGATGCGCGCGGGAAGTTTGGAAAGCGCGAAAATTCGTAAGAGTATAGCTCGAGGCGCAGCCGAGAGAAACTCTAGCTTTTTGAGTGCTCTCCAAACTTCCCAAATGCATCCATAACTCGATATACGCACAGCTAAAAGCATGAACAAATTCTTCTATAACATAGCGACAACAAGGATCCGCGCGAAGACGTTTTTTATTGTGATAGAGTGCAAAATTCTCACAACGCACAAAAAAGTAAACAAATGTCCCTATTGGCTCGTCAAAAACACGCCACAATTTATACTTTGGTTTGAGCGAGAACATTTGATCCAGTTAACCATGTTAACCGATAACTGTGAATTTACGGGGAAAATGGAGAAAATCAAAGCCAAATGAACTCAAATGTCACTAAAAAATGTTTTAAAAGTCAAAGACCCGAAGTTATCAAGGATTCTGATTGTTCAAAATAATGTTTACGCTGCCGAGCGCGGTGCAATTGGAGAAGACAGACTGCAGGAAACTTGCAGTTTTCTCCTTGGCAGCCACCACACTGCTATTTTGACGAACAGTTATGGCTGCAGCAGGACTCAGGTTGGCTGCTAACATTGCCAGTGTTGAAGCTTCTTGATAGGACATCACTGAAGTTGCGTAGCTGTGTAGTAGGTGGTCGTGTATTGTAATGTGCAAGGCTTTGCTCGTTTCTTTGACCGGAGATAGCCATGATGTGCCTGTTGGTAAATTCCAGCATCAGGCCACAAAGTTATTGCCGTCGCTCTGAGACTGTGGTTTGTGTAAAGATGCGATAGGGATGCTGCCTCACTGACATTTTTCATCATGGAGTCCAGCGAGTTCACCCCAACGGGACGCGCTTGATACCAGACGTCCTTTTCGACGCTCCAATTCTTGCGAGGATATTGAAAAAACGCGTCGCACTTTGGGTTCAATTTGGTGAGGTAGAGCTTGAAGGCTTTATAGCCGTCGTTCGTGTCTTCTGTTTCGTACATTCTGGCGTACTTTTCCATGCTCGGAATGTCGCCAACTCCACCAGGATGATTTTTTGATGCCTCGTCATGCACCATTCTTACGTAATTTCGGCCTCATTTTGTTGAGGTTTCTCTGTCCCTCTCTACCCCTTCTGCAAAAGAAGAGAATCACATGGAACCAAACATTTCGAAGTAAGCCAAGAGCGTTGCTCGGTGACAGAACTTGTGAGGATTTCAACCGCACCAAATCTTCGGTTTCAATCGCCGGTTTGTGTTTTACATTTTCTTTTCCATGGCGCTTTGAGCTTACAACTTTGGCATTTAGCATCTCGTTTGGCCTTTTAAACCTTGGGTCAAAAGATAGCTTCAGGCCTTTGTTTAGTGACGGTGCATTCAAGTATCTTTCAATTGCGTGGCGAAATCCAAGGAGCGTACATTTACTGTAGTCATCTCCCGATTTGCTTCTGGCCTTTGCGTAAACTCTTCGCAAAATCGCATCCAGTTGGCCCAGCGACAAATGTTCCAGCTGTGCCCGGATTTTCTTCTCCTTACACTAAGTTAAATTCCAAGAGAAAAGAGGTAATAACATTTAATTTTGAAACAAAGCGTGACTAATTTATTGTTTTTGTTGCGAAAATATTTGTCACAATTAGATTTTTTGCGGCCTTGCTTATTTGGTAAATTCTCAATTAACAACTGTGTACTTTATTCACAAGGTTGAACAAATTTAAAAACAACAGTAAAAACGGAAATTTTTCCTTTAAATGTTGTTAATGACCAATTAATTAATTTTGTTCCCAGTGAATGCCTTTCCGCCCACATTTAATTTGCTGCAGCTGGTCTACGACAAATTTGCGAAACGCGCAACTCGCAAGTTTTTTTCGGCTTTATTTTCGCTGTTTGTTGGATCAGGACCTAAAAGATCAATGCCGATAGAAAAATTGGGCAGGTCTCCGCTGGTTTCTTCCATATTTTAAAGAGAAGGAAAACTGCACTGCAGCTTAACAGGACGGCACAACTCTGGAGCCGGGTAAAAAAAATGCTCACGTCATCTTATTTATGCACGGGCGTGCGTAAATAAAGGATTTGTTCATAGCGGCTCAATAGGACTTATATAGGGCAAGCACGCGCGCTATGTTATAATATTTGTTAAAGAATGACAAACGTATCAATTAAATGTGAATTAACATCATCCAAAATCCATCCAACTTTTGTGACTGATTATTCAAGATTCTCGCTTGCCACACCACACAAGAAAGTTTTTCTCGGTTGGCGTTAAAACATAAACAGTACATTGAACAGAAACACCAAAACTCGTTACATTGGCAACAAACCTTTCCAAAGAACGGTTCAGTGGCTACCTGATCCCGCTCAAGTATTTCCAATTTGTAAACCTTGCGTGAATTTGCAGCGTAACTGAAAACACAAAATAGGGATATCTCCGGTTCTACAAGGCCTACAAAGACAATTGAAACGGTAAACAGTATATGAGTCGTATATGCACCGTCTAGCTGACGAGAAATGTTTTTGCAAGAAATGCTTATAACATTTTTGTTTAATACAGTAAACACCCGCATATAAGAACAAATGGATTAAGAACACCAGGCTGAAATTTGGCCAATAAAGCCCCATTTTTATAAGAACAAGATCAGCCTGAAAATTGTAACATGTTCTTATAAAATGGAAATAGTGTCATAATTACAAAACATGTAAGTTTATGTTTGCTGTCAGATAACTACATAACTCTATCAGCTGTCAAGCTGTCTTCTTTTGGTATTGAGTACTTTTTTTCTACAAAAATTATCTAGTTTATTTTCCTAAAATATGCTAATTATACCTCTAGCAACATGTTTTGGATAGCATTACTAAATAAAAATTTAAGAACATTTTAAGAACATTTTGAGGCTAATTTGTCACTAAGCACCCGATAAATAAGAACTCAATCAGCCTGACCTCCGAAATCGTATGTTCTTATATGCGGGTGTTTACTGTATTTTTATTTTTAGCACACGACGACGAGCGTGAATTTGTGGCGATACACCAAACACAAACAAAACAGACGTACAGAGCTGCAGAAATAATTCTGAACTCTCAGAATGATATTTAATTTAGACCGGGCGAAAACAAAAATACCTTCTGATCCATAACGGACAATGCAGACCCAACTTCAAACTTTGAGTGACAGCAAGTATTGCGCAATATCGTTTTCCAGTTTGAATTTTGGGACATAAAAATAAGCAGAAGGTATTTTAATTCTTTGTCTACCGGCTTACCAGTTATAGGGCCACTTGGCCAAAATCCGGGACCATGGTTGAAATGAACCATTTTTATTGCCAAATGATCAGTTTTTTAGACTTAATCATCCCGGAAACTGACTGAAACTCCCAATTTTCATTTAATATGACCGTCTATTCTCTTGCAAAACCAAAAAACGCCCTCGGACAACACCAAAATTCAAGCAACTTTGTCTTGAACTTATTAACATAAAAATTCCTCTTGAAGCTAAAAGTTTACTTTGGCACCAAACTTCGACTCCGCTTCTTGCAATCTGTTCCACATTTTCCTGCTTACCTCTTTAGCGCGACCACGATAACGCTATTTAATTTCAGTTGCTTTCACTGGTCTGTCACGTGCGCACTTGTGACCCACCCAAAGGAATTCTGGGAATTTCTTGAATAACGGCAGCATGAAACTCCGTCAATTTCCATTTCACATATTTTTTATAAGTGTCGAGCCACCCGGTCCTGCTGACAAAATATTGCACCGATTGCATTATTTACAAGTCAAAACTCGCCAAAATTGCCATGCCAGGTCCCGGAATCCACTCACAAAACAGCTGAAGACACAACTTCACTCCGTGAACTGCCATCACTCGCTCGAATACTTTGAGCAGCAAACTTCGTGTGAAATTGATTCTCACCTCTGTTTTCTTTCAAAGGATTGCCTCTTCCCATCAACCCAGCTTTATGATGCCAGGCAGGGGGCTTCTGAGGTGGAAAATGGCTGGAAAAACACACTTAGAAATCAAATAAGCAACGAATTGTAGCTGCAGTGTTCGTTTAGAACTAAACGACAGTTAGCGTGACAAGCGTGACAACAAAGATAGAGCCTTCGGTGTTGTGGATCAGCGACATCGCCGTTGTAACCTCTTTTATGGAGTAGCCAGGTCGATTTGACCTCTTACCCTCCGAAAATTGCAAAAAAGGAGACCAAATCGACCGGTAGAGAAAGAGTTAAACTGGGCCACAGGTAGCTCATTGTAAAACGGGGTCCTGAATATGACAAATAAAACTCTTGCTATTTAATATCAAAAATCGGAATTACTGTATTTCATATTAGAGCGACGCGAAAACAAAAAACACCTTATAACATGGCGCGCGTGCTTGCCCTATATAAGCTCCTATTGAGCCGCCATGAACAAAATCTTTATTTACGCACGTCCGTGCGTAAATAAGATGACGTGAGCAATTTTTTTTACCTGGCTGCAGGACATGTAGTACTTCCAGGAACACCGGAACACCGGAACATCCCGGAAAAGTAAAACCCGGAACCCCACCCCCCTCCCCCCTCCCCCCCCCCCCGAAAAAAAAATGGTTTGCAAAAAACAAGGCTGATTCGATGAAGGCAAAAATGCTTAGACCTCTAAGAATACGAGCTGGACTCAGAAAATCCCCCTAAAGCATTCTTCACCAACAGGGTAGAGTGTGGTAACAGCCTCCTCAGCAGAGAAACTGACCACACCGAATCACCAGTTCATTCATTCGTTGCAAAGATGCAAAGACTTTGTGAAAGACAGGCACGAAATATCCGCTGGGCGGTCATAAACAAAGGGCCTTACCGATTGCATCCTAGCTTGCAACACCTTGAAATGGCAGAGGTTGAATGGGTCTTGCCGACAAGCGATGAATACGATGCCTATATAAATATGGTCCTCCGATCTAATGTTAACCTAACGGCATTACCTGTGGAAGAGCCAGAAAATGAATTACAAGAGGAATAAGTTATGAATGCACTTAACGTTGATGAAGATGATAAAGATGAAACAGTCAACGTGTCCGGGTTGTCAATGTTAGCAGAGGCAGCAATGTCTGTGTTAAGTCACGGAAAAGAGTCTTCAGAGCCAGCACACGATGAAAATTTAACAACCATGATCCCTCTCAAAGATTCAAGACATATTTGATAAACCAACCAGATGCCACAGTTGAGGGTACTCTCTCTCTCTGCCACAGTTGAGGGTACTCTCTCAACTCCTTCCACGCAAGGGCATCTCGTATTATAAACAATCTTCAACCATCGTTAGCAGATGATGCGTGCCTCGCTAAATCCAACTGGCTGCCCATCTCCTACCTTTATAAAAGATCTGCTCTGATGCTAATGCACAAAGTATATTTTGAATCTTCCTGCCACTCGATTTGTGAGCTTTTTTCTAAAAGGAAAATTTCTAGGTCGTCTAGAATTCAAAATTAAAAAACACCTTTTAACATGGCGCGCGTGCTTGCCCTATATAAGCTCCTATTGAGCCGCCATGAACAAAATCTTTATTAGATTTAATTCAGACACTGGCAGGAACACTTTACAGTGATTTGGAACTTTTAAAATAGGTTTGTAACAGTACCCGAATGTTTTTTCTCTTTTAGGCAGATTTTACGGAAACACTCTAGAGATATTAATACATTCTCTTTTAACAAAGGAGCATCTCTTGTCACCAAAAAGATGATTTTATTTTTTTTTTTATATCACTATATCAATAGATTTTATAAAGTAGTCTGTACGTATGTACGTATGTATGTATGGATGGATGGATGGATGGATAATAGAGCTTTTAGGCAAAAACAACGCAATTGTCCTGGCACCAGGCTGTGATGAAAAAGCTCGGATGGTCGAGAGCCGAAGATATAAGGAACGTCCCCATCTTGTCACGCCAGGGAAGCAAAAAGGAGAATATAGTGTGAGAAAAATTGTCCGCATTTTAATGGCATACGAATTTGCTCCCATACTGTTGTGACAGCCCAGCAAAATGGGGAATTGCTTGATTTTCTTAAAGGGACACTGTCATGGATTGACATGCAAAGCAATTCTCACACGAAGAGATTTTCCTAAACGCTTTTGATATCTTGTTTTTCTTTAAGTCTATATAAATAAGCCTTTATGAGGCTAATAGAATGTACACGAATATTTGAAATCCTAGAAATGTAAAAGAAGCCAAAAATTAGTTACTCAAATTACTGACATTCGAGTTCAGTGAACTGTGACCGGAAACCGGAAGGTCGGTCGAGCAAGCGCTCACCTCTCACATAAATAATTTTTTCTTTCCAACATACCTCAACATATTGCCGATCTTAACATGCCATTTTAAAGCTGAAAGAGAGTAAATTTATTTGCAAGCAACGACCTTGAAGTCAAATGACGATAATAAACAGGCCATGTTTTTAGTACTCACCGCGTGGTTAATTTGTGACCCAAGTAAACACAACCAGTGCAGTGCCTAGCTTCGAATAGTACTAATCTGTCAATTTACGATATTATAGTTCCTTAAAAATTCACATTCAAACCTGAAATTTTTGGCAAGGTGGATTCCAAGAAGCGCTCATTACAAACATTTTGGAGAAAGACTATAATTCTTGTGATAATTTTAAAGGCCCATTATCACCCTTGATCCAACGCGGTCGTTTGTTTTTGTTTTGAAATCCATTGTTAAATGATGCCTCTGATTGGTCAATTATTTTTATCGGGCTTTTGATCTGGTTCGACGCGACGAGTTGTCGCTTGTGCCCGGTTTGGCAAAGCAAATGGCTACAATTGCAACGTGCATATTTCTTCATATTTCTTCATTAAAACCGTGAACAATCCGTTGACAGATTTAAACCAAAACAGCAAAGTATTGAACGATCCGTTATTAATAAAACTCGCTGATTATGTGGCGAGAATGGTGATAAAATAGTCTATCTACAAGAAAACACTTATTGTAGGCAGTTCCTGCTGTCGGGTAATGGTTTCTAATTTGCAGTAAGAAAAATACTCGTACGTTCTCATTTAAGTATCCTGTCCTTTCGCTTTATATTGATTGTGTTGAAAATAGAGTCGACCATGCGGCTTGACAAAAGGAGGGAAACTTTGAGCTCTGAATTAAAACACGGGAGGAAACAAAAGCGGTGTTGTCCCTATCGATCACGGACATCTCGGCGAGAAAGAGAAATTTTCACGCAGTTTAGGCAAGCTGCAAACTGAACGTAAAGCTAGAATGCCCGATGGGGCATAAGAATGGCAGTCAATAAAGAGACATAGCGACAAAATCGAAGTAAAAACACTCAAAAGTTGACCAAAGCCGCCAGAACCCATCACACAAACTGACCTTGAGGTAAAACATCAAACATGCGGAAAACGGGTTTACCTAAAACACGGAATCCGGAATCCGGAATCCGGAATCTGAAATCCGGAATCTAGAAACTGGAATTAATAATTAATAAGAGGATTAAAAGAACCGAAGAAGACGATAGATGTCTTACAGGAGGAGGTAGGTGACAGGAGTCAAGTCTTAGTCTGGGACTTGGTTTGTTCTTTCCAGTTGAGTCGATGTGGAGGGATATAGGGATAACTATTAAGAAAGACCGTATGCAGGATCATTAAATGCAACTTAAAGAGCTGATCTGCGAGATTTTGCACTAGCCTCGTACATGTTTAACCTTAAGAAACAAACAGGCCCATGCAGTGCAGCCCTCGCTGCAAAAACGGAGTCAGAAGCATTGCTATAGGGAAGAAAATCTTTCTTGGAGCAGATTAACCACGTTTATCGCCTACTGTAAAAGTAGGCCTGACCGAGTCCTCAGTTGTTGTAGATATCCTTAACCAATCAGTAAATAAAAGTTTCAAGGTATATTGGGCACCATACTGGCTTAGGTTTTTTCGAAAAAAAGAGCAATGACAGAAGACGGTACAACTGTATGAGGGTGAAAATGTTGTAAGCAAACGAAAGCCCTAAAACAATCCTCACCCAGCCCCCATAACTATCATTTCCAGGTGGGGCATTTATAAACGTCTTTTTTTTTTTTTTTTGTAATAAATATTTTTTGTCTTCTTTTTTTTCTCCAATTAATCTCTCGGATTATATTTATTTCGTGTTAGTTTCTTTTTTTCTGTATATTTAAAGGTTTTTTTAAAAGTGATCTTTCTTCGTCTTTTGGAGATGTTCCGGAATGTACCGGGATGTTTCGGCATGTCCCATGTAACGCGTTTTATCGACGGCCACTCGACAACCTGAGATGTACGCGCCGATACAGTTACCAAACATTCCAGCATGGAGCAACAGACAATGACCAATCAGGCGTAAGCGTTCCCACGCGCAATTAAGTCAAGATACGCAAAGTGATTTTTCTCTGCTTTTTGGTCACGAAACGTTTAAAATAATAAGCAAAAAATAGCTCTTGTTTTATAAAGATCTAGCTGAAATCAATAACAAAACATTGAAAAAGGAAAAAAAGTTGCTCGAAATCAAAAAAGGTTGATCGAAAATCGAAAGTTGTTCTAAAAGTTGCCGTCAACTTGTGAACAGGCCTAACGTTATTCATCGACAAAAAGAATAAGAAAAGGTGCTTTTAATTAAAATGATTTGAATTTAAAATGTTCAAAATGTACAAAACATTGATTGTATCGTTGTGGTGTGATTGAAAGCTGTGTGCTTTAACGGAATCAGGCGGTTTATTAAAAGCAAAACCAAAGTATTAAAATGCTGCCTTAGAATAAACTTCATGGGCTTGATTGCTGCAAAACTCAGGCTAAGTCATCATATATTTTGTTGGCCATATTATTACCCAAGTGACTTCAACCTTTGTCAAAATTTTCTACCAAACTTCTTTACATTCCGTATTCCGGATTTCGTATTTCGTATTCCAGATTCCGCATTCCGGATTCCGGATTCCGGATTCCGGATTCCGGATTCCGTGTTTTAGGTAAACCCCGGAAAACAGTTGTCCAGCTAAGTAAAATTTTTAATACTCGCCATCAAATCAGCTCCCAAATCGCAGTAGGTTGGCTCCAACAAGCTCAGCGAATTCTTGAAAGCTCCGAGGTAAAAAGCACCTAACTTGAACAACGAGTCTCTGCAAATCGTCCTTGAACCTCATCGTTTGAAATAAAACAACGCTGCGAAGTTACTGCAACCGACTACTGCCACACTGACTCTTCTGACTTTACGCGGGCCAAAATTTACACACCTACAAATTGTTCCAAAAATAATACAAGGAAAATGCAGAAGAATAAAGAGAGAACATATTTACAGCCATAAATTTGGAGATTTGTTCACGACGCGATAAAACAAGAGTGATAAAACAAGAGCTTCGAAGTTTGAGTAATTTCGCGTTACGCGAAATTCCAGAAGTAACGGTCGCGGCACGCCATGCATCAAGGGTGACAATGGGCCCTTAAGTGATCCCGGGCAATTGATCTATGAAGGAACATCTTTGTCCGCCTTGCTAAAACCAAAATCTGTCCTCGAAGAGGGCTTTCCTCACTATGAACTGACTGATTTTCACTGTTTAAGCTTTCGAGTGTTCCTTAGCCTGAATTTCAGCTGCCTCTTCCGCTCGCTAAGTCACTCAGGGAGAGAGGCGTCTGAAAGCACTGA